>VZUI01085404.1:33281-133903 GCA_013401135.1 Cettia cetti
TACTGACGCCTCATTACTCCTGAGATCCAGTAGTGCCTGAGACCATATCCAGTTCTTGGGCAGAGGGTCCGGGGGAAGACAGATGGTATGGTCTCTCTGACGGGCAACGTTTCTCTGGCTGACCAATCCAAGGTTTTGATTAAACTTTGAAAAGGAATAATGGCAGATGTTCTCTCCTTGAGGCCGAGGCTAGTACTGGTAAACTGGTCAGCAATACCTCATCCAACTGTTGCAGCAGGAGTTAAAGGCTGGGATTCTTTCACCAAGATAAGATCTCAGGTCCACACAGGATCCTTGAGCAATTGATTGGTTTCTTAGCCAATCCAAGAAGCTGGCTTGTTCAAACACACCAAATCTACTGATTTTTGAATGGCAGGTATTTATGCACTTATTTGAAACATGACTCGGGAAAAGCTCAAAAAGTATAATTGTCTTCTTAGATTATTAGAATTAAAGCTGGGTAAGAGAACAATTCCCAGTTTGCACCACGATGAAGTAGCATTTTACTTCCATGAGTGCATCAGTCTTTAGACAGGGAAATATTAAGGGTCTGTGATGAGTGTTCCTTGCACTTCTAATTCTAGCCACATATTCAGTGAAAATATTTTTGCTCTAATGGTGTTACTATTTCACACAATACATTTTGTTATGCTGTCTAGTGGTATAAGCAAGGAAAACAGAATGGAAGTTTTAATTTTGTTATTATTATCTCTACTGAGAACTCCATTTAACCAAAATTGCAAAGTATCCAAAAGCTCAGTGTGTAGAATGAGCTCAAAGAAAGCAACTCTCCACATGTGGCTTTGTGTGCAAAAGAATTTCCATGGTGAGATGACTAATCTTTGAGTAATATGTCACAACTATAATTACTATAATAATATTGTAATTAATTAGGAAATATTCTCCACCTTCTATCTCTTCATTCACCTTCCATTGCACTGAATCAAGTAAACTGGGGTTGCAAAGTACTTTTGATCCAAAACCCCGCTATAAGGACAACAAGACACAGTAGTATACAAACAATAAGAAAAAAATAACAGTTTTCTTCTGAAAAGAGCAAATATTGAATTCTTACAAAAGAGGGCAGAAGAAGCAAGTATTGTTGGACAATATAATCTGTCTGAATGTGCATTCATTAGCTTTACTATCTAGGTCTTGTATAGAATGTGGGAACCATCAGGACCTGTAAAGGAGTACCTGTTCTGGTTTCCATAGTGCCTCCTGAGCTGTGCCTCACCCACCTCAAGAAGTGCTTCTATTTTCACTCTTAGAGCAAAGAAAGTCTCAGGAAAAGTGAGATTTAGAAGATCAGAAGATGGAGTCTTGTCTGGCCAGCTAAATACTGAACAAGTCTTTGTCTTTCAGCTGGACTAATGTAAGCCCTGAAGCCTTAGAAAGAGATCTCAAGAGCTGAGTTGAAAGAACATGTTTTCCCTAAGAGGAAAATTACTTAAAGCAAACTTCTGGCCAGTAAAATTGGCAGTCACTTTTCTTTTCTATAAATTAAAAAAAAAAAAAAAAAAGGCAAGAGGAATGAGAACACCTAGAAAAAGAATCCCTAGAAGCAGTACTGAAGCAGATATTCATAATTAATTATTGTGTTCACCTAGATGCTGACAGGACACAAAACAAATGAAGCAGAAAAGCCGCTTCTCCTAGAACTAGGGTACAATATATCTTAATACTTAGGAACAAGAAATTGGAAAATGGGAGGACTGCAACAGAAGGAAGAGCTGACAAACATAGTCACGAATGAGAAAGGCTGCATTGGTTATGATGAGATAAGCAAGGAAACTGACTGTGAGGTGAGGAACTTGGAGACTTTCCTTAAGGTGAGAGACTTGGTCAGGACTGTTGTGAGACCCTTGTCATTCAGATGATAATCTGAAGTTAACCTTCCCCATCTACCATGTGCCCTTATAGGTATTGAAAGAACTGACATCACAGACAAATTTTCAAATATGTAAATACAGGCAAATAAATAAAGGAAAAGCTGATTACAGAAAGACACCTGATAGCTTTTGTCTGAAATTCAAGTTAAAAGGTATAAATTATTCCCACAGCATGATTGCACAATAAAGTAAAAAACTCCTCAAGGAGAATGTTATATATTTCATTTATTATATATCATTCTTATGTTTACAACTGAAATACATCTTTTCTTGGGGACTGTACCATCACTTATTTTAAATCAATGTTTAAAATTAAATGGTAATCCTCAAGAGAGTGAAGACTCTTCAGTTACCAGCCCTTCCAATTCAAAATCTTTCTTTCATGTTTCTATTTAATACTCAATCCAGAGTTTGAAATTAATTAAAAGATATCCTTTCTCTAATCTTTTGATTATTAGCTTCAAAGTTGTTTTTTTTTTCTCTCTTTTCTTTCTATTTTTTCTTTTTTTCTTTTTTTTCCCAATAAAATTATAATAACTTCATCTTTAAGCAGTTTTATTGGGTTTGCAAGGCCAGGTTTTGGTACTGGCAGGACTACAGGGCTTCTGTGAGAAGCTGCCAGAAGATTCCCCTGTATTTGATGGGGCTAATGCCAGCTGGCTCCAAGACCAAGCTGCTGCTGGCCAAAGCTGAGCCCATCAGTGACGCTGGTTGTGCCTCTGGATTTAAGGGGAGGGGAAAGTTCCTGTGCAACAGCCTTCAGAGAAGAGGGGGTGAGAATACATAAGAATAACAGCCCTGCACACACCAAGTTAGGTGAAGGAGGGGGACAAGGTGCTCCAGGTGCCAGAGCAGAATTTCCCCTGCAGCCTGTGGTGGGGAGACCATGGCAAGTCAGACAGGTAGCCCTTGGAGGTCCATGGTGGAGCAGGTATCCCCATCTGCAGCCTGTGGAGGACCCCAGTTCCAGTGTAGGTGGACGCCTAAAGGAAGCTATGACCCCATGGGAAGCCCATGCTGGAGCAGGCTCCTGGTGGGACTTATGGCCCCATGGAGAGAAGAGCTCACACTGCAGCAGGTTTGCTTGTCCCCCATGGAGGACCCACACTGCAGCAACATGTTCCTGAGAGACTGCGCCCTGTTTCGGAAAGGGACCTACGCTGGAGATGTTCATGATGAACTGCAGCCTGTGGGAAGGACTCACATTGGAAAAGTTTATAGAGAATTGCCTTCTTTGAGAGGACCCCACAATGGAGCAGGAGAAGAGTGTGAGGAGTCCTTTCTCCTCTGGAGAAGGAGCAGCAGAGACAATATGCAATGAACTGACAACAGCTGCCATTCCCCGTCCTCCTGTACCACTGGGGGAAGAGAAAGAGAACACGGAGGGTAAAGGTGAGCCCGGGGAGAAGGGAGGGGTGATGGGACAGTGTTTATAAGATTTGGGTTTATTTTTCATTATCTTACTCTGATTTGTGAATTAATAAATTAAACCAATTCCCCTGAGTTGAGTCCATTTTGGCCTGGATGGTAACTGCTGAGGGATCTCTCCTTGTCCTTATCTTGACACATGAGCCTTTTGTAGTATTTCCTCTCTCCTGTCCTCTTCCCTGAAAAAGGTGTGATAGGGTGGCTTTGGTGTGTACCTGGCATCTGGCCAGGGACATCCTGCTTGAGTAATATATTCAAATTGTTATTAGATGTACAAATTGCATTATCTTCTGACCAATAATTGAAGTAAAAGGATTTGGTGGGGGAAAATTGTAGGTTCTTGCTTAGGAGCAGTCACCAGTAACTAGTCTCTTTATGGTGTTAATTGTAGTTTCCTGCCATCAGAATCAAATATAAGGAGAAACAGTTAAAAGGATGCCATGTTTAATGTCACTCAGTGACTTGTTTGGCTGCATCTTTGGACACAGATTTGCCACATGATATTCAACAGCCATTTCACTTGTATAAGGTACCTTTTTCTCAAGGTGTTCATACAAACTGAGTACTGCACTGTGGGGGAATGCAGCCACCCCCTCACAGTTTGCAGAGATCAGGTCTGGCCTACATATGGAGCCAGGAAATCTGCACTACAAATGTTTGTCATCTATTCATGTTTTCATCTCCTATTAGCATCCTGACCCTCTCATAGCATGCTTGGCCTGGTGTTTTGCTCACATGAGTTACCTGGGAGAAATACAGGACATCAGCAGCTTGAGCCAGCAATGCAATGCATTTCATCACCTTCACAGATGATTTTGAAAAGAAAAGAAGAAATAAAATTCATGGCTGATGAAAATATATTCAAAATCAGTGGATCCATGAGACACAAAGTATATTACATCTGTGTTCTAGATCATCTCAGCTGTGACACTTTCACAGGCTCTGGTCTGTAGAAAAATAGCCTTGAAGTACTAATAACCCCAAACTCAGCTTCATGCTGCCCCGCTCTTATGCATTCATGAGGTCTCACTGTCATTCAAGGGGTCCACAAGGACACAGTAAATCCCTACTTCTGATTGCAGAAGTAGGGATTTACTGTATGTTGTATGTACAGGATTAGTAAAAAATGCACCCCTTCTACTCAAATGTGGATATAAACCCTGCACCAGAGCTCTCTACTGAAAAGAGAACTCCAACACGCAGAGCATCTTACTGTGGGCTCAGCCTCTCATTTGGATAGGATTTCCTAAAAATTGTAGCTCTTCCTAGACATAGTTACCTTTAAACAACTCTACAGCTAGCTATGTGGACTGAGAAGTACAAATGTTGGAAGCCTTAATTCCAAAAATCTACTTTGAGCCTGCTCCTACATTTTTGTGGGAGGCATAGTCAGTGTATATCTTCCTGTATAAAGACAAATAAGCAGAGAGTGTTGCTGCAGGAATGCATCATTTTCCAAAGGAAAGGGAGGAAAAAAGCCATGCAAAAATACAGGAGTCTGCTAATGAGGTCACACTTCACTCAGTGCAACGGGAAATACAATTTTCTGATACTTAAAGAAAATTGTTAATATAATAAGACTTTTATCAAAGATTAGTTTGAAATGGAAGTTGCTAATAAGAGGATAGAAAGTAGCTAGAACAGTAAGGGAAACATATCGTAACAGCAACTTTCACATAATTTGAAGACTTTTGTTCTTTCATGTCACATTAGTGACTTTCATATACCTTTTTGCAATTTTCATATGGTATTAGTGGCATTTGCGTCTTAGGAGCAACTTTTCATATGTGCTCTCCGAGAGACTTTTGGCATGTGCTGGCAGCTTTCATATTTTATTTAGGATTTTAACTTACTGTCAAATGTTCCACTCCACAAAGATGAAAAGAAAGTCATTGATGCTGCATTTCTTAAACTTCTTAATAATTGCGTAGATAACAATAGCTGCTGTTTGAGGAAAAGAAAATCCCACACTTTTATTGCACTTTGGGGAGCAGCCTGTGTGGTCCCCGAAACCTGCAGCTACACAAATGAAAAATTATATTTTATGGTTAATTAAAATTTCTCATAGGAAGGTGGCTCCTGAAGCTCTCCCAGAAAATGAATAGAAAAGGAATCAGAAAGTTGGTGGTTGTTTTTCTCCCTTGAGCAGACTATTCATCCCACTGTAAGACCATGGAGAGAATGAATGATGGAATATTTGACTGATGTAATTTATGGTGCTCCATATGACAGCCTATTTCAGAGTGCTTGAGGTTTTTACAGTCTCTGGTAGTAGTACCTGCTGCTGAAACAAGAGATTACTCTCCTTGGACAGACAGTAATTTAATAGTACAACTGTGTAGCTAGCCACCTCCTACTGTATTTCACCACCCACTCCAGTCAGCTTTTGATAGATAGGCCTCAGCACTCAGAATATGAAACACTATGTATCCTTCTCACAGTCTTAGGAGATACATCAAGGGTGAAATACTGGAAAGAAAATAAATAAATAAAAGTATTAACAAAGTCAAGTAAGCACTGGTTCTCAGTTTTGTTGTTTTTACTGCAACTGTACCCTGAAAGGATGAATTGTCCACTGTATTTTGGATGCTGCTAGCTTTTCAGCCATGTGGTCAACATTGGCAAGGTTTCTGGTCCCTGGTTTCTTGTTTTCTTGTTTGTTTCTTTGTTTTGAATATTTGACCACAAAACTATCTCAGTTGTCAATAAAGTTACAATTTAAGAATCAATCTAAAAATATAATTGTGCCGTTTCACTAATACATAAAATGCTGCTGTAGCCTGTGTATAAAAGCAAAGTGGACTGGAATCTGTCAGGATAAAAAAGAATTTTTTTTTTTTTTTTCACCAAGAGCCATAGTTCCAAATTGCAACTCTCAGAATTTGATGCAGGCATTCAGTGTGCTTCCGGTAGTCTGTGTAGCAAGGTGGTCAGGGTGCTCACAGAAGACTGCAGAAAGGTTTTACTAACAGGGCTGAAGGTGTCAGCAGCACAGTGGTGTTTCCCTGCCTGTAGCTGGGGTGGCTGAATGGGACTTGCATCATCTTTTCAGACACTGCATCAAAGCATGAAGCCAACAGCGGACTGTATTTAAGGTGTTGGGCAGGCCCCTCTCAGGCTTAGGGAGCAGCTGTGTGTCCAGGAGTGTCTGGTAACCTGAAGGTGTCTCCAATAGCTGTTCACAACTAGTTTCTCCATTTCTTATCTTTTCCTTCTGTCCAGAGAGGCGCAGGGCTCAGCTCCTGAAAAAAGGTGGCAGTGGGAGCAGAGATAACCCTACTGGATCACTTGTCTCTTCCACTAAAAAGGTTTCAAAGACCATAACCCCAAGCTACAAGTAAGATCATGGCACTGTTGGGGACATTCCAACGGTGAAAATCTTTGAATTAGCCAGATAGCAGAAACAAAGAGGAGCCTCTGTAACTGCTGATGCAACTATGACAGGACAAGGAAGATGTCTCTTGGTCTCTGCTGGAATAACTGTCCCAAATGTTTAAAAATCCTGAGGTGGTTTCCCACCTATTGAGTCCAGCATCAGCTAAATGGTGGCTTCCTAAATGTTCATCTCCCCCTTCCTGGCCAGAGAAAGCTTTCATTGGGACAGCTTTCTTCTGTTTTATGCCATGTAGGCATATAAGATACTTGTACCCTCTTTCCCAGGACCATCTGAGCCCCATGACTGGAAGCAAACCAGTTGTAAGATGGAATCTGCCTGATGTTCCACTGGTTGTGCTAATAGCAAATACACTTTTGGCTGACTACTACTTCAAGTTCCTTTTTCACTCCTTGAAACTACTTAATTCTAGCCTTTCCAGCCACACTACAGAAAAAAAAAAAAAAAAAAGCTTTTAGAATAGCCAGGGGAGTTCTCCCAGTGCAAATAGTTCCATGAATATTTATTCATGGTAGGATTTGCCTTGCTTTTTGTGAGCATTTCTGTGAATAAATTCTTACTCTAGATATAAGTAGATATTTGTGATTTAGCAAACAGCCATGTAAATCAATGGATTTTATTTGCAAAAGTCTCTGTGAATCCTTCCTCTCCCTTCTCTTTTCCCTCCTTCCCCCACTTCAATTTTGTCTCTTATTTTGATATTCAAAAGGAAAGGAACAAATATGCTTTTTCACCTCTTGCACACACACGTATCAGCAATTGATTAAGAATGGGACAGGTCAGAGTAAAAAAAATCTTGGACAGCTGCCGGTATAATTTGCTACTAATAAGAAGGAGAAGGAACATTCAGCAACATTTATTCTCTGAGGATGCCATCCAGCATCTGCCAATCACTTCTACATGATCTGAGTGCTTGCAGGCCCCACTGAACTCAGGTGGGCTGAAGGGTTCCCACATGTGCTCAGCAGCTCGCAGAATCAATCCTTCGGTGCGCGGCTGCAGGAGCAGAGCTCGGTTCTCTGCTGCTGCCACAGGGGAGGCTGTGCTATCAAACAATCCTCACTGAATAAAATCTGGGTTAAGTCTTCAGCCTTCTGTGGGCATAGTGCTGTGATGTCCTTACACAGGAAACCGGCTTTAGGCTAAGAAGAGCACACCGAGCACCTAATCTAGGCACAAGGCAAACCAGCAGCTTTTCTTCACAGGCTCCCTCTCTGCTTATTAGAAGTGTGTATGTCCTCAGTGCTGCAGCCAGATCTCCCAGAGCTGGCAAGTGTGCTGCAAGCTTTCTGCTAATAAAGCCCCTGCTGCAACTCTGAGTCCTTAGATCCTGTTTACAATCTCCCAAAAGTTGTTTTTTTTTTCACTTTCTCTTGGTCCAACCAAACCATATCATGTCTGGTAGTGCATCTCCCTGTGTTACTTTCTAGAAGCCTAGGTTTTCCATGCTGCCTTCTTGCCCTTTCCAGCCTGTATCATGCTTTTCATTAACGCTGTCCCCTCAGATGCCCTTGAACCCTCAGAAGATTTTTTAATTCATTTTTGCCTTACTAATCTACCACTCTATTCACCTCCATGTAAACGTGGTCTTAAACACCTCCCCCGGTGCCCCTGACCCTGATTTCCAGGTTTCTAATCACTTTATTTTCCTTTTTATTTTCCCGCTCTTAAAGAAACAAAATCCAGGCTCAAATGCTTTTTCTCCTGGCTTCAACTCTTCATCTTCTGCTTTCTGCCTGCAGGGAAGAACCCCAAAACTGTGTTGATGCTCTGTTTTCAATATCAGGTTCACTGTTACTTCAGGAGGGAACTAATAAAAGTGAAGATTTGAAACAATTTAAACTTGATCTATTTAATCACTGAAATCTGACAGAGCCTTTTGGATTTGGACTATCCTGTTCAAAGAGTATTCTCTGGAATACTCTCTAGCAATTTTAAGGGAGATCAAATGCCATTCGAGAGTAATGTCCTTGCTACAGATTTTTCACTTTATATTTTAGATCAACTTTCCCCTAAAAAACTCTGTTTATTCACATAATTAATGGGTTTGAAAACTGAACCCTGTTTGTTAGCCACAGGGCAGGCTTGCTGCAGGCACCAGGAAATATAAATACCTTATATTTCCTGACCAGCGGCACTTGAGTCTGACTTGACATGATAAACAGCAGGGTCTAGATGGCAAGTCATATCTCCTAAATTTGCCCTGCCTAGACAAACAGATAGCATTTGTGCTAGCTTTAAGTATGTTAATTTATTTTTTCACTGCACTAACTTTCTTCTTTCATAGGATCCTTGGAGAGCAGGGACGGTTTTCACCTCGCCTGCATGTCCTTGAGAGAGGATGCAAATTTGACTGGGCCAAACTCAGGATGGTAGTCCAACAAAAAATGTTTTGTTTGTGGCATCAAGATAGCACAGGTTTCTCAACACCAGCCCCCCTATTTTCATATTCTTAAACGGGATTTCAAGGTGAAATGCCACCCTCTACTCATGTCAGCACTTCTGATCAGCGTACAAGCCCCACAGACTGGGTCTTAACTGCTGATTATAGGCAAGGATTGAGGCTGGGTATTAACTGTGAAGTGACACCCAAGTAGCAATGAGAAAAATATTCATGTGAATTCTATGAATATTTGTGGCATGTCATATTCCATGACAGCCATTTGAGCTCAGGAATGCTGTAATGGACTGTGACATGATGTCACTGACACTGCATTGGTTGTACCAGGGAAATACTACTCTGTTGGCCAGAAACATAAATCCAGTGTTAAGAAATGCCTTTTGATCCTACTCACCTGCATTTTAGGCTGCTAACAGTTTTCTCAAAATTCCCTATTCTGAAATTAATTTGAAATTCATTCTGTAATAGACTGTTCAGTGATAATTCCTAATGTTCTGAATAATATGCATTTACATCAGATGTTGCTGTTAATAATTTTTATTATTATGACAAAAATGCATATTAAAAATTGATCTCTTCTTTCTTGTTAATTCAAATCCAGAGAAATAAAATTTAGAAAATGTCCATAAATTTTAGAAACCACCCACTTATTCTGCAAAAAATTGAGCCTCTCAGATTGTCTGCCAATTATCCTTCCTTCTTTCCATCTCCTGTGATCTCTCCTGTGCCTGCTTTCTTCTACCAATGCAGGCAAGGCAGGAATGCCCGAAAAAATACTTCTATGGTGTTTGAAGCAATATGCTTTTAGAAGGTTCATGGTATCTGCATATCTCCAGCTTCTGAGACCCTGCAAGTATGTCTTGGTTCTCATTGCTGTGCTTGTTTTTTAAACCCTCAAGTTTAAAGAGCAAAACATTTTTTTTCTTTATTGCAAGGACAAAGAAAACTGTGCAAAATCCTCAATGAGCAGCTGCTCTGCAAGGACATTATGAGTGTCCATGGTACTGCTGCAGCAAGAGCATCTGTCACTCAAGAAAATGTCATCTTGCCCAACCAAATCCCTTGTGCAATCAGAGTGGAGAAAGCACTTGTTTAGAAAGGTTTATGGGCTGACGTCTGTTTGAATGAGTAACATCTGGGCAAGGATGGGCAGGATGCACATTCCTGCTTGACCAAGCCACTGCATCTTAATAGCAAAAGGTGTTCTTTAACTGAAAGGAAAATCTGAAACAAAGTCTTGAAAAAAATGTCACCACTTCCGCATTTTTAAATCACATGATTTTCTAAGTCTCAGTTGGAAATAAATCCAAATTTTACAAAAAGAAAAAAAAAAGATAATTTTTAGGCATCATGGTTTATCATTTGCAATAAAACTACAGCAGACATTTGAGACAAATATCATGTTATTTTTTGGACATGTTAATCAAACCAGCTTTTCAGGGAAAAAACCCCCTGCCTATTAAAAACAATAGCTTGCACAGAAATGGGAGCTGAACAAGGCTTTCATTTGTGTGGAAACAAGAACACTGGATTCAGGAATTACTTAAATATCAAGTTATGATATGTACCTAACTGTCAGACTATAAAGCACAAATATTATTAGATCATGTGAAAATTATGGGTGCTACAGAATGAAGATTTTTTAATTTTAAATGGCTTGAGAAAATCTCACCAGTGCAAGTCTAATACTCATATGAATCTACTGATTTTACCGTTGTAAATCAAATTCTACCTCCTTAAGTAGGACTAATCAGCACTAATTAAGGAAGTTTTCGTATTTTGCTTTCAAGTTTAAAGATTACCTTTTCAATCCTTATTATATATACAGCAGTTTCTTTGCTAGCATGTGCCACTGTAGGTTAAAAAGTACTCAGCAGAGTGATTTGTCTGTTTCATATTTTGGCTTTGTTGTTGAAAATTTTTCATTTGCTTTTGCTTTGAAGTGCATAGCAGCACCCTTTCACTCACCTACCTTTTTTTGAAGGCAAAATGTAAATCACAAGAATTTATTTTCTTTGCTAAAAAACATGTCTTCGCAGGGTTTTTATCACCTTTAGATATAACTTTTTTAAAAGATACAAATTAAATCAGACTTTTATCAGTTTTCCCAGAGGAATTTCACCTTCATTTACAGAGACAATGCTATGCTTTTCTCCATTCTTTCAAAGGACTAACAGAAAAATGGAGAATGGGGGTGAGACTGATTGCTAGATGACTAGTTGGTAATCTAATAGATCTGTTGATGCCTCTATACTTGAAGATGTGTCAAGGCGGCATATGTATACCTGGATATATGTGTGACACTCTCCACACACCACACATACAGATATAGAACCCTTTTGCCCCAAGAAATCTTTTACTTTAAAATAAACCCCATACTTTTCACCAAAAGTTTTTGCAATTCCATGCTAAAGATTATGAGGTGCTTTTTCTGCAGAGCTCTGATCAGCAGATTTGATATATGGGTATAGATCAATTTTTTCTTATGGCAAATCTATATGTTATTCTACTTCTTCATTTGGTACTATTTGCTGAGTGGCTGTTACTTGGGAGCAAAGGTCAGTATCTTGCTGTTGGAGCAGCCGAGTAATCTTTTACTCCTCATAAGGGTAGTCAGAGATATTAAATCACAGTTGACGTACCTGAAGCACAGCAACTTCATCCATATTTTATCTGCTGTAAATTTAATACCACAGCACTTTTTAGGGTGATGTATTTATTAACTGGCTGTGGATGAGCACTACAGAAATTCAGTTTGTTCAGGAAAATAAAATGAAGACACTCTGACAAGTTTATGAAGTAAGCACAATAGCTATTTATTACTTTTTAAACATGCAGTGCACCTAAATGTTTTTAGCAGTGTTTGCCCAAATAAATGAATAAAGCTTCCCAAATCATCTCTGTTTACTTTTCTTTTGAATTTTAATAAAGTTTTTTTGCCTTATTTTAAAAAGCACATGCTAGCTTCCTTCATAATAAAATGCATTCTTTATGGAAATAAACATAGCTAAGTGTTCAGATAAGCTGGAGAGGGGCATTGTGGGAAGAGAAACAAATCATTCACAGCATACTGTATATTAATCCCATCTTTTCAATTTTTGGTTCTAATTTATTTTGTTCTTTACATTCTACTACCACCAAAATAAATGAAGCCATGAATACAATAAGTTTTTAAATGCAAGTATCCGCCTTCTACTGGCTTCTATTGCATTTGAATAGCACTTATTATTTTTATTCAGTGTTACTCTTTCTATTTCTCATGGTAAATAATTCACATGACTTTTTCTTTTCTTGTAACCAAGATATCCTTGTGTTTTCATGCAATTGGAAAAAAAAAATCATTCTAGATATTTTCATCCTTCATTTACCGTGACTTCCATTTTTTTATAACATGGCAAAGAAAGATATTTAGATGTTGAGAAGGCATGCTATGCTGCCAAAAAAAAAAAAAAAAAAAAAAAAAAAAAGGATTTAATTCGTGATCATCGAAACCTGATGACCAACTCAGTCTGGAAAAACTCAGATTTTGCCTACAGCCACGCCAGAAACATGCCATGTGTGGTGTGCTGGGTTTGCAGACCACAGTTACATCAGAGGAATGGCACTGGCAGAACTCGAGGTGCTGCCTGTGTTCTCCAAGTGACAGAGGACTGTGTGTATTTGCTCCTCCAACTCTGAAGGGACACCTTCTGCAAATCAAATGTCTGGGGCTATATATGTGCTTTAGATGTCATTTCTGAAGAGAGACATGCTGTTTTATTAGGGTTGTTTATAAAAAGGATGAGTCAAATGACCAAATGACTACAGCAGCTCTTTACCCCTCTTTTGGCTGTGTTATTAGTTTTCTTGGGACAGTCCATGAAAAAATAGCTACACCACACTGTAGCTTCTCGTTCTTTACCTGCCTCATCATCAAAAATTTGATTATTCAGGCTCTTGAAGATAAGAGACCAAACAACAAGAGGTCTGTCCATGCTGAAGTAGGCAATTAGGCAAGTCCTTATTTGTGCCAAAAAGACAAGAACAGAAAGAGAAATCCACAGGAAGGGATGCCTCAGACTGAATCTCCAATTTACCTCAGGAAGTCTGGACTACTTTTCATTTTTCTGCCTCCAGGTTTGTGCAGAAAAGGTCTTATCTGCATTCCTTTATGGAGATGATATTGTGTTGGTCTCCATCCCTTTCACAGATCCTCACTGCAGGATCACCTTCTCTCTCTTGCTGTTGAGTGCTTACTTCAGTTTATTCCTCAAGGACTCTTATTATTAAATATAATCTCTCATTCCCACTTTCCTTTTTTTTCCCCCTTTTGTTTCTGGTTCTCAGACCCATTTTCTCCCTTCTTGCATCCTCCTTAAATTTCTCACGGAAGTTTTTGCTGGTCTATGTCCCAGAGTAGAATTTAGCAGCCCAGTGGCAGCACATTGAGGCCAAAGGAAGAACGCCCTTCGGTTTCAAGGGGCTTTGGATTACCAGGTAAGCTTCCATGACCACTTGTCTTCTCTGTTGCAAAGCTCCACATGAGTATTATGCCCCAGAAAGCATCACAGCAGAGAAGCAGGGTGGCTCCGCAGGCTCCGAGCGGAAGGCTATAACCATATATTCATCTGCCAGTCAGAGAAGGGAAACCCTGGGGCAAAACCTGCACAAAATAAGCCCCATTATTCAGACTGCAAAGAGGGAAAACCAGAAGAATTTTGCATTCAGGACTGACATACCAGCAAAGAGTGCTGGCACAGAATAATACTACTACTACATAATAATAGCAATAATATTTGTACATAATTTATCATTATACACTACAAACTCAGCTCAAATCCTAGTACCATGCCATTCTCTTCCAGCTCCATATCCTCCTCCTGCTATACTCTTTTTTATTGGCTTACATGTGCTGTGGAAATTAGTTTTATTCTAATTTGGATCCTTTGAGGAAAGGCTGAAAAAGCATGTACTAGTCCATAGTCATTAAAAAACTCAAATGACAGTATTTCATCCTGCTTTTGAGGCTAAAATATCGGGCTTTGAAACATGAATCACACAGCTTAGTTGAGGCTGTGAAGAAGCTTAGGATCACAGCGTTAGTTAAAAATAAGCTTTAATACATAAAGCTGAGGAAAAGGAAACACAGCAAATACCTCAGAAGTCAAAGCACAGCTATGGAGCAGCTCTGAGTTTATGTATTCTCTACTGCTCTGTTCTTAACCCAGATACTGTTGGGAGCCACCAAAGGGGAAGGTGGTGAATCTGGCATATTTTAGAGAGAGGTGATGGGTAGCATGTAAGGAAAACAGTGTGCAATAGGTCATAAAGAGTTAACAGTTTGCAATGTCTTTCAGTTTGCAGAATAACAAATGATATATTGCTTCACAGACTCTCACCGTTCCTTTTTTAATTTTTTTTTTCTTTCCCATGCCTTGTAAATCCCATATTGGTAAGCAAAACTGAACATTGCAAAACATCCAAGCAGTCCATACTGAAATGTCCCTTGCAGTGTCCTAAGCTGCCTGTTGCTCTGAATCTTCTATGGTTTAAATACAATCCAAAACCAATTAAGCCACAGTGGCACATATCAGCTTACATATAGTGAAGAGAAAAAGAGGATGAAAAACACATCTTCAATATTAGCTTAGGAAACCTTAGGAAAGGACCTATCAACATTTCTTCTCACAGGACCAAGTCTCTTCTCTGCTCCAGACTGATCCTGGGCTACCCATGGCTTGCAGAACAGTGAGTTTTTGTTAGGGTTATCCTGTCTCCTTTCCCTTTGAACAGCTCTGTCCCTCTTTCTTGCTATTGGCCGCTGCAGGAGCCATGCCAAAAGGCTATTATGAGTCTGCACAAGGGAAGGCCATGAAAACTACACTCTGGAGAACTGAATTTCAAAAGCTCAGTTAAGTCCCCAGGGGAAGCCTAAGGTAAAACAATAATCATCACCTTGTTCCCCTCCCACCCGTCGGAGCACAAGTTCCTGATTATCTGGCTGGCTGCAGCAAGCAGAGGTTATGCTGCTGCTGCTTCGACCTCCTTCTCAGCCAGTGCCACTCAGCTCCTTATCAAAACAGCATGAAGCCACCTGATTCTAGGGCTGCATTTAAAAATAGTATCCATTTATCTTTTTCTTTCTTTTTAAAGCAAACTTCTGCACTATACATTGATATTTATAGCTTAGATCCAGGCAGCACAGTTGTAATTTAGGGAGAATACCTGAGGTGCAATACTGATCATTTCTGCAATAGGCAGCCCATTGTTCATAAAATTAAGGCACCAGAAAATGGTAGCGAAAGAAGCATGTAAGTATCCAGCTTGCTGATCTCAACTCCATTTGCACTCCTCTGCTCTGAGTGAGCTCCTACAGGGAGGAGAAGGGGCTTAAAGGCATAGTCCTCAGACAATAGCACTCTCAGAATGGTTAATTATAGTACAAAGCCCTAAGAAACTTAAGTGGATTTTGCATGGCTTTATGGAAAGTGGAAACTATTCTCTTTACCATTTGCCAAACCACACACATATTATAGCATAACAGATAGAGTTTCAGGGCTTTCACAAAACCAGGTTACACATCAATTTAATTTATTTCACTTGGTGTGTGACAGTGTGACACAAAAAGCTCTTGACCACATCCAACACACCCTATATAGCAGACACCGGATATGGTCTCTGTATATTTTTTCTTTGATGCCAAATCATACTAAGTTTTTAATATCCACAGCAGAAAGGGAAACAAAACTTTTGTGAAAGCTTTTCCAACAGCACTCCTCAGGGGAAAACCTTCCCCCGCCATGTATCCAAACACCCTACCACATGGAACAAGGGAGAAAATTACCATCTTACCCACCAGCTCATATTTGTGTTCTTGCCAACCACAAAGGTTATGCCTGTGGTCCCTCACCCAAAAGGTAACCACAGAGGAGACTATAAGCTGGAATGTTATTTGCATCTCATTCTTTCTTTTTAGAGTTAAGTTGGTGACATGGTAAAAATTAGGGTTCTGAGCATTATGGTTTCAAGATTTACAGTGGAATGGAAGGGAGGGAAGAGAAGATGGAAAAGATAATGCTTAGAGACATGTTTATGGACAGCCGCAGTGTGTAAGGAAGGTGAGAGCTGCTGAGTAAACCATGCAGCCTTCATTAATGAACTGCTAAAACTGTTAAAGTGTTCCTGTTGTCATCCAAGACATGCTACCTGAGACCTTATTTCAACTTAGATATGTGTGCAACTGATGTTGGGGATGGAAGGGGAAAATCTGATTAAGAGACTCGAACCACTATCCTGAAAAGACTTACACATGTGCTTGGTTTGATAAAACTCCTCTTCTCTGGGCATATTTAGCCTGTAAGAGGAAGGCTCAAGGGGAGACCTTGTTGCTTTCCACAGTTACTTGAAAGGAGGGTGTAGCCAGGTGGGAGTCAGACTCTTCTGCCAAGTGACAAGTGATAGGATGAGAGTAAATGAGTGCAAGTTTCACAAGAAGGTTTAGATTGGTTATTAGGAAATATTTCTTTCCCAAAAGGATTGAAACAGGTCATCTGGAGAAGTAACTAGGTCACCATATCTGGAGGTATTTAAAAGATGGAAACATGGCTTAGTGGTGGACTTGCAAATGCCAGGTTGCTGATGGACTTGATGATCTCAAAGGTCTTTTCCAACCTAAATGATGCTATGATTCTATAAATAATCCTATGGAAATAGTTTAGTCAAAAGGGCTAGTTAGTGAATAAAGCTAAACTCTGCATATGAATCCTTTCAAGGCCATTGCTTAGTTGTGACAGGGAGGAGGTATCTGATGGGAGACAGCCAACAGGGAGTGCAGAAGGTAAACCACAAAATTGATTCTTTAGGATATATGAAGTTCACTGAAAATCTGGGACCAATACTTAACAGTCTGTGGCAGACTGCAAGTGCCCAAGGATTTGCTAACTAGATAGGCTTCTTATAGCTCCCAAAATAGACACAGGTAGCTGTACATGTAAATAGAACAGTTATTTTGGTTAAATAGAGCTTAACTGTTTCTGATACAGTCATTTATTTGTCAAGTCTGCTTTATGTTAATTTAATTATAAGAAAATTGAAAAGTGTGATACATAGCTAAGCCTTTAAGGCTGGTTAATCTATTTGGATTGTAACAAATATAATTTTTATTAGCTCAGCCTATTTGGATGGTAACGAGCCTAACCTTTCAGTAGACAGTACAGACTCTGAATTATAGTCTATTTTATGTAAAACCAGCATTTAGTTCAACAAAAGAAAAGCTCTTTTTTCTGTCATTGTGTTAAGGAGTTGCTGTATTAATGGGGATGTAGTAGGAACCCAGAAGTAAGAGTTCCCTCCTTTCTGAATGTGCATAGAACATTGCCCAGGTAAGTCGTAGGGGCAATAGTAAATCAGAATCCAAAGAAGTATTTTGGTTTGTTTTTTTTTTTTTTCTGCAAATGACCATAAAGAACAATATTGTTAAGGGCATGAAGAAAAAAGCAACCAACCACTGTCCAAGTAAAATCTTTCCCTGCACAACTGGGAGAAAAGCAAAATAAATCAAATCAAAACCCCTAGCCAAATGAAATCCATCTGTAATAGACAAACTAAACCAAGATAAACTGGCAAACAAATAATACCAATAGACATTGCTTTAATTTCTAGGAAAAAATTCTGTGTTTGAAACTCACTAGTCATTTTAGATTTTGTAAGGCAAAAATGTCCTTATTCTTACTTAGAGTTTTCACACTCTAAATAACATGAAAAATGCCCTGCAAATGTTGAGGTTTCTTATCACACTACCATTGTGTGACTTCTGACTCCCTTATAGAAGTGGAAGTAGGGCTTTCTTTATGTTTCAGAACTCTTATTGAAACTAAGAAGTGTTAAAATTAAAAAAAATCCCAAAACACCATAAAACCCTCTCAGAATGTCCCCGTGGGGAAAAAAAAAAACAACCCAAACTTGTGAAATTTGTGGAAGTGAATGTTTTCACTAGAAGTTCTTTGTAAGACTTGGTTGGGGTATTACTATGAACCTGAGCAACTGTAGCTTCAACTGCTGTTCTCATGAACCTGGTGTTGTCATGCTGAAGTGGAGAGAAGGAATGTGCAAGAGGGTCATATACTTTTCATTTTACTGTATTTCAAGCATCTATATGAAGATATTGTATTGTATAAAGAAACTATTATTTCATAATCTTACGGATTCTTTGCATTTCTCATGCAAAGACAATGGTGGACTATATGAGTGTTGATCAACTGTTTCTAACTGGAACCAGCCTTAGCAATGCTGCTGGAAAAATGTTAGACCTATTATTACTAAGGATAAAACTTTCAAACTATGTGATTTTTTAAAAATAAATTTTAAAAAATATTAACCAAAAAAACAAATGAAAAATAGATGTTTCTACCAGTGCAGTTTTTTGGTAAGAGGGAGAGGTGCTCACATTTTTTATAGAGAGTTCTGACTTTTTCTGCTCTGTATGTCACAGTGACAGCTGTAAGAAATGTGTACACAACTGTAAAAGAGAATAATTGACACCTGAATTGATTTTTAAACTTTCTTAAATTTTGAAAATTTCAGGGGAATTTATGCCTCATGGAGATAATAGATAGCTTTCTAAATATATGGATGATTTGAGTTTTCAAAAACTCTTAAAAGGGAATGTTAATGTAACTGAATTTTAAGGACAAGAAAAATACAAGAATTAATTGAGGGTGAAACAGTAAACATTAGTGGACAGAAGTGTTATTATGTTTGAGTGGTTCTGATAGCTATATTTTTCATAAGAACAGTTATTTTTAAAAATGGATGACCAAGAAAGTACAGATTTTAGAATGACAGCCCTGATGTGGTTTCTGCTGGGTTCCTCCTCAGGCTGTGGAAAGGATTCAGGAAGAGAAGGTTAAAATGATATTGAGATAGTGAAGAAAAGTGCTGGAAAGGGTGTCTGAGGTCAGATGTCAACAGCAGTGGAGAAGGAAAACCTTACATCACAGAAAATGTATTTCCATCATTTATTTTTTTCTCAACAGCAGATTGGTAGAAATGCAGCCCCATTTCCAGACAACATGACTTTAGTTATTCCCCACATAACCAATGCCCTCTCACCCTCTAGGTTCCAAGGGAAATAAAAAAAAGAAACTATTGAAGCCTCTCCCCACATGAAGGTAACTTTGCAAAGCATCATCTTTTTCTGCCTATCTTATTTTAAAACAAGCTACAGGCTCTGCTCAGGATACTACTCTGTGAAAAACTTATATTGTTCAACCAAGGACAAAACAGTAGCACAAATTTTCAATCTGTGGATGGACTATAATTATTTATCCAGTCCTGTTCAGTACTTTTTTGTCAGATTTGGGCTTTTTATTTTGGAAACATTACCTTTTTTATGATAAACAGCAGAGCTTTGTAGTGTGGCATTATTTCTTAGAAATTTAGAGGAGGCTTCCCTGCTTCTTCTTTCCTGTTTTTTATTACATTACTTATAGTCTGAAACAGAGCTTTATTTATAATTCTATCAAAGTCATAAACAGTGAGCTAAACATGAAGCCTTTTAGTACAATAGATGTCACCAATGAATGGGACACTATCAAAAATATCTTACTCTGCCCTCCATAAAGCGTAAAAAGAAATTTCCATGGAAAATCATGATCCAGTAAGCTCATATCCTACCTTACTATGAACAACTGTCTTAAAACAATATTTACACATTTCTTTCCTTAGGTTGTATAACCACTCTTTCTATCCCAAAGCACACATACAGTAACTGTAATGTATTTCATACAACTATACCACCTGTAATCCTACACACAAGCACTTATATTCCCAGTATTTTCACAAGGCAATATTTAGCTACTCAGATTTTTACAGGGTTTTATTTCTATGGTATCGATCCACTCAACATGGAACTGCCTCTCCTCAGGAAGATTTTAGCAGTGTTCTTAATAACCAAGAATTCACTTAGCAAAGCAATTGTGCTGTAGCAGATAATTTATTAATACCAAATTTTATCTATCAAACCAAATTATTACCTTGAGTTAAGGAAAATTAATTCACAGTTGTACATTCTGTGGCAGGCTGCCTCTCTGCCTCTTGGAAGGCAGAGGACAAATTAGCTCTCTGCTTACACTTTGGTGTATTTATGGGTTATGGCCAAATAAGTTCTTTGCAGTGCTGTGAAACAAACTACTATTGATACTGCAGGCAACCCTGAAATCCAAGATCTGAGACCACTGTTTGTCAATGAATGTCAGCGTGGTGCTAAGTTCCCCATGTAGGCAGGATTTATAGTTTTATATAATGGCTCTGAGCCTCCAAATCTACCTGGTCTCTTTTCTTTGTGTGATTTCTGTTGAATAAGCCATGCTGTTAGTGTGCCTACTGTGGGGGTGGGGTGGATGAGCAGTTCTGAGATGAGTTTGCTGCTCATCTCAGAAACTCTGCTGGAACAGGCTTTCTAATTAACATGTTCACAAAAGCTGGCTGCAGACATGTTGTCTAAGAATTATTGGTGGCTGATACACATTCATGACAGAGAAAGCAGCTTTAAAAAGAATACTGACAAATATTCATGCATGTTTGAGCGCAGCAAATAGGCTTCTTAATTGATAAACTTTGTTTAGATTTCATTATTTCATTAGGACCTTACAAAAGTCATAATGAAAGAATTTGCTAGGAAACCACAACCTGAAACTTTTCTTGGATTCAGTTTTCTTTGTGCCTTGTTCCTTCAGGACACATTTACCCACACCTTATCACTCTCTCTGTCATTATTTCTCTGTATTTCTCATACATCTAAGTAAAATAATGATCTGGCTTAACTATTGACTCAGCAAAAACTTTGCACTTTCCCAGCTGGATCAACACCTGCCAGCAGGGTGAGGAATCTCAGGCAAACACTGCTAGAAGTAAAAAAAATCACAGTTGTGATGGTGATGTTGGAAAAAAATAATGTACTTTGGATCACTGGTAGTCTCCCCACACAAAAGACTCCTTTTTAGGATCTTCATTTTATGAGAAAACCTTCCTCTTTTGGAAAGCCGCTGTAATACTTGCTCAGATAAGACACACTAAAATGTATATAAAATAATATAAATACTATTGTGATTATTTTGTAACTTAGTATTTGTATTTCTGAAGGAGAAATAGCAAACATTTTTACACCCAGTGCAATTTGTCCTCTTTAAGTAGGTCCCTCAGACCCTTTGGGTGTAAAACCTTGAATAATGAATGAAGGAGGACAGACTAGGGAATGAAAATTTGTGATATAAAAACATAATTCTGGCATGTAAAGAAAACACTTGTTAAATGTGCAGTCATGATACTGACAAACATGATACGTGTACATGTATCAAATGTCTAAAGAAAGAGACCATGATAGTTCAAATGATCAATAAAACTCTTCAATGTCTAAACACAGTCTTTGAGGTGCTGTTAAAGCAGGTGCCTGGAGATTGTACCTGCAATGATCACTGCATTTATCCATGTATTGATCACTTGGAAGTTATTCTGTAAGATATACCAAGTGGAGAATCAAGAAAAGCTGTTTTATTGTATGACCCAAGTGAGGCCATGAGTTTTGGAGACCCACCATAGTCGATACCTGTCCTAAAACAGAGGTGTTTATGTCAGCCAATGATCTGCATGGGTGAATGGAGTGGCTGGTGAAGAGATGATTCTGTTTCAGCTCTCACTGGGGTCTTACACACCTGAGGTCAGAACTTGCAACATCAAAAATCCTCAACAAGAACATGGCATTATCTTGGTGATTCCTACTTTTGCCAAAAAGCCAAATAAATCAAGCGCAAATGAGTGCAATGAGTTCTGTGTGTATTGTGATAAAAGGAACTGGCTAGTCACTTTCTAGGGATTGAAGGAAAAGTTGTTGCAGATATTGCAGTTTTTACAGGTCTCCCTTGGCAGCATGTGTTGTGCACTCATTGTGGGGTAAAATAGTTCATAATTTCAAATGAAGACTTTCAGACCATCACTGGTATCTTGTGGAATTACAACAAGGAAAACCTCCTTTGTTGGGGTTGATGTAGACATTGTGGCAAACCCAGTCGAAAGATGGCATATAATGATATATGGGACCTTGGAAATCAACACATTGAGTTAAAGCCTCTTGATTGCCATTTTACTAGCAAAAATCTTGTGTCTAAATTGGCCAAATAGGGCTAGATGAAAGGAAGAAACCTCCCAGCTGTCACAAGACTGGGAGATGACGTATGTTAGACATAGAGATACTGAGAACCTGTGCAAGTTTCCTGCTCTTTCAAGGAGTGTTTTGAGGCATTCAGTGGAAAAAAAAATAAAAATGAAATCTCAAATGCTAAGGCAAGTATCTACCAGAGCTCAGAAACTCCTGGTTCTCATTTTTAGGCAGTTTCTGAGCAGATAGGGTAATAGATCAGCTGAGCTGAATAAGCAGCTATGAAACACTAGACTCTGGTGAGCTTACTCAGGCAATAGAGCTGATGCTAAGTAGATATTTAATGAACTCAGCAGAGATTTATTCAGTTTCAAAGTCAAACAAAACAATTTCAGATACATATTTTGAAACAAATGTACTCAGTGATGGACGATACCAGTGTCCTACATCTGGGGCAAGATTTCCCCAGTCACCATGATCTAGGGTTTGGCTCAGGTGACTATATTGGCTACTATCCTTTCTAGCCTCAGAACTTTATAAATGTCAGATACTGATCTCTTCTTCATATTGGCTAGAACTTTTTAAGTTTCCATAGTCAGAAGAACTCTGTCTTATTTAACAATGCTAATGATGAGATCTCAGCCCTCAGCAGGGGTGGGAAGCTGTTCTGCTCCCAGATGGCAGCTCTTAGAAATGGAAATAATAAAGATTTCCCAAAACTGAGCATGGCACCCAAAGTGATTCTTATCAAAGTTATAAAAGCTATGTGAGGCACTTATGGAAAGGATCAGAAAAAACCCCCCAAAAACCAAAGACCTTTTTGAAGTCCAGGGAAGGATATGGGAGGGATCTTAGTAATGATCTTATAAATAGAAAGAACTGAAAAGTATCAAGGGATTTGCTAAAGTTCTTCTTTTAGGAATTTAATGTTTATATACGTGAAATGTTATTCTGAAACTGAAAATTTTTGAAGATACAGATGTTTAGAAGCTGTTATAAAGTTTGCTTGACCATATCCTTAAGACAGCTTGCAACATTTCTTCTGGAACAAATACTTCAGTGGGAAGGTTATGAGGAAAAGTACAAGATATCTGTGGGGAGGGGGTTGAGGGCTTGTGTCAGTCATTTGAAGAAGAATGAAAACAGCCAGTGACAAAGAACTGGAAACTGTAATTTAAATAGGGATCAGAATATAATATTGGAATAGATGAGTGAACTAGAAAAGAAGGGATGAGGTATAATTGTACAAATTGCCAAGTCGTGTACTTGAGGACTAATAACAAGAATCTCTGTTATTGGCTGACAATTCATCATTTTGAAATGACAGAGGATGGAAATACATAGGGTGTATCAGTGGATCACAGAAAACCTGTGAACCTCCGATTGACTTGGTTGTGAAAAGTACAAACCAAATCCTCCAATTTTTCACTTGGGATATTTTCAGGAGGAACTGAGAAGTAATAGTACTTCTCTTAATTTGGGACTTCATCTAAAAATTCCATACAGTTTGATTCAATTATGCTCAACAAAGAAGAACACGTGGTTATTCAGAGGGACAGAAACCATGCTTTTGAAAGGAGAGCTGAAGTGGCTTGGTCTTATAAGGTAAAGGCAACTAGAGAATGTTTTTGTTTTGTAAATAAAGTTCAATGTAGCCTTAAAACCATAATGGAAAAATTCTTCTTAAGCAATGAGGAAGAGGACATTACATGCACAAGAAGAGAATTGGGTGAGATGGTCATGAAGAAATGGTAGTAATAAGCTGCAAAACAAGAAGGTGGTTTCTAACAGCCATGAGGAGACAAAAGTGGAGGAAGACTCCTGGAGGGCTATGATTCTCTGAGATGGATGTATGTTCCTCATTCAAAGATAGTTGGGGTACCTTTGTGTGCACTGCATTTTGCCAAGGACTTCATTACATATATGGTAAATTAGAAGTGTTGTTTAAAAAAGACACTGAAACTGAAAACACTTTTAGAAAAAAAACAAATACATTTAATTTGAAAAAATGTCAAATGTTATGTCAATTTTCAAAACTGGTCTATGTTTCTCATAATAAATAGTTCAAACCTGTACTTCAAATGTAAAGTTAATGGTAGGTAGCAACAAACAGGTGTTGAGCTACAGTCAGTACCTTTAGAAGACAAAGGAAACAAAATATATCACCAGCATTTTAATCTAGTGTGGTAATTTTTAATGTGGTTTATCTGTGTGTGGAAACTGAAATTGGCCAATATGCCCAGAAAACTTTAGGTAGACAAATGTTTCTGGTGTACATTTAAACACATACATACTTGAATACTTATGAAAAAGGTTGGGAATAGAAAAAAACCCTCCAGGTCTCTATGCACCTGCATGTTTAAAGTGTGATTCCTTGACACAGGATGTGGTGTTTCCTTTCAGCTGTACCACATAAGCAAAACAATGAATACTAATAATGAAATAAACAGCAGATACAGTATAGAGTAGGTTTTTCTTTTTGGGACACTCATTTATACTAGATAATTTGCAATTAATACTTCATGAAAATTGCCTGTTTTGTATGCATGAGCAGACAAAAAGCCTCCTAAGAGCATCATTGTTTCCTTAACGAAAGATACAATGCCAGTGACATTATCAGTATTATACACTTGAACCACAGTTGGTGGAGACGACATCTTCTATAGTGTGCTGTCATGCATTTAGGACTAAATCTTACTGCCGCTAGTGGATGTTTTGCCACTGTATTCAAAAGGATACAGATTTGGCCCTCATTACTTGCCTCCATTTCTTCATCTAATTAAAGCATTTGAATCCTGACAGGTCACTGGAATGGATGCCCAATTAATTACTGATTTGTTCATCATAGCCACATCCTGGATGCTATGAGTTTATACTGTAGATGCAAAATGATTCCTTCTTGGATATGAGCTGTACTCTAAATAATCAGATATTTTTTCATGGCACAAAGAAAAGCCCAAATACATGAATTTTAAAAAGTATGTTAAATTTGTACATTAAAAATGTATTGGGGATATCAGAAGATCTTTTCCTGTTATGTATGCCACATACATAGAAGTGCTAAATTCAAGGTGCATATTGTACAGTAAGTTGACTTTTCTGCCAGTTAAATGAAAAAATATGCAAATTATAAAGAATGTCAGAGCACTAAAGAAACATCTGCTAACCAAAGTAAAAAAGTAATGATAATGATGGTAAATAAGGAAAGACAAAAGTAAGTATTGTTTAAGATGAATTTTCACCCAGCTGTGCGTTATTATAAAGGAGTTATGAAATAAGACTACTTTTTTAGATGACTATCTCAAACAGGTTCAGAAAGCAATTTTTAAGTGTTGAAATTCATTCTTGTAACAATTGTTTTCTTCATTTGTGTTATTCGGAAGCTCTCTGAATGCATCCTCTCATCCGGGAAATAGGCTGCTGGAAGGAAAAGCCATTTTTTTGGAGTAGTTCAGCATTTTCAAATATGGCTTTGTTTCTATCAAGAGCAACTGCTACAACATAAACCAACAAGGATATTCTTTGCAAGGCAACTCTTACCCCAAGACTGTCCTCTTAGAGGTGTCCCTAACAATGCAAACTGGAAAGCTCTGAGGACCCTGAAGCAATTGGAGGAGCTGCTCAGTATCACAGGCTCTGAGCAGCCAAGGTCTCCTATCACATGTTTTCCAAGGAGCTGAGCAGATGACCTTGCAGATGAGAGGGAGGACAACAAGGATCTCCTGCAATTGTTTCAGTTGCCTCAAATCTTTGAGTTTCACTGACTGAAATGAAATTCAAAGTATTCACCAGATGGGTTAACAGAGACAACACTTCAGCTGGCATCATGACAGACACAATTTACAACCATTTAGAAGTTTGGGTTGCAGATTTATTTGTGTGGTGAATCAATGTTAATTTAAGACGCTTTTATGTGTGGTGATTGTGTAATTCTTGTTACATTATGTCAAGACCTTGACTAATGTGAGCAGTGTGTGAGTGAATGCAATACTGACTTTGGTGCTTGTTCTACAGACTGGTGGTCAACAATCACCACTAAGAAGTAGAAATTCAAAAAAATACGTGGCTAAATGATTAGAAAACTCCAACTTTTATGTTTTAACATTAACTTCACGTTCTTTGTGTATTTGTAGCTTTTTTCACATCCTATAGAAAGCTAACTGCCAGTAATGGTACATTATCTATGGATGTGCACATTATCACCTTCTCATTTGCCCCCTCACATCCTTCCTGTTCTAGAAAGTTTAATTATCATGTAGGAAAAACCTTGCTAAGGAATAAAAGCCATCTAAACTTTCTCTCTGTCAGCCTAGGAGGTCTTTCCTTTCATGTAAAAATATAACAGCCATTTAGTGACATTGAAAATACATTTCCTGTTCTTCCACTCCCCATAATATCCAAGCAGTAGAAGATTTTCTTGTTGTCACATGATCACAAAATGGTTGAGGTCAGAAAAAACTGAGATTAGCCCAGTTGGTCAAAGCATGGTGATAATCAAGGTAGTGTCCATATGGGCCATTCACTTGAGAGCTGGACTTGATGATCCCTGTAAATGTCTTCCAAATCAGAATATTCTGTGATTATGTGATCTGGGGGTCATCTCATCTTACCATTCCTGCTCAGGCCAGGTCACCTACTTCAAGAATTGAGACTCCTGAGCAGTCTGTTTCAGTCCTCAGTCACTCTCACAGTAACAAAGTATTTCTTGGTAATTGCACAGAGACTGCTCTGTTTCACTTTGTGCCGGGCGCCTCTTGTTTTGTCACTGGGCACGGCTTGAAAAAGTTTGACTGCATCTTCCTCAAACCCTCCCTTAAAGTGTTTATAGACACGGATGAGATCTCACCTGAGCCTTCTCTTCTTCAGATTGAGCAGTCCCATCTCTCACCTTCTCCTTATATGAAAAGTGCTTCATCTCAGCACTCTGGGTGCGCCCTCACCAGTGCTGATGCCTCCCCCGACTTGCTGTAAACAGGTACCTCAGGCACCTTGGGGTATCAAACACTTCATGACCCTGGTAGACATCAACTTTAGGTGAGCTTTGGCTTTCCTAACATCATCACTGCACACTCAAAGTTTATAAATTCCTCCTTTGTGTCCCATCCTTCCTTCTACCTCCTAATATTCTCCCCTTTTTTTAAATTGAAACTCAGTCACATGCTTCCTGTTTAGCCAGTCTAGTCTCCTGATATCCCTACTTATTTTCCTGAGTAACATGATGATCCATAATGGTGATTGGAGGAGGTTGTATTCAAAGGCTTGTCAGCTTTCCAGAGCTTCTTCACCCTTCAGAGGTGCTGCCCAGTGATCTCATGTAGCAGTTTCCTGAATGAGGTGCATTCTGATTTTCTGAGGAGCAGAGTCTCCTTCTGCTTCTCTCCTACCTTAGGATGTTGTGCTCTACAAATCATGGTCACTAAGCCAAAGCTACTGTTGATCACCATGTCCCCAGGAAGTTCTTTGATGTGAAGAGTAGATCTAGCTGAGATTTAAAGACTCAGTCATGACCTGTGACTGGCCTTGATACTTGTGACATTGTATGTCAAAATCTTACATGCATAACAACAAACCAGTATTTCCAAAATTCCTGAGACAGGCCCAGTCTCCTCACTGGAAGAAGAATAGGGACAGGTATGAAAATACCCTAGTGCTAATACCACTGTAAATTTATCCCTGCCTTTACTCTCCTTCTTATTAAAAATACACAGAAAAAAAAGTGTGAGATGAAAGAATTAAATGGGAATTTACTTGATTCTTAAGTTCATTTTGATTCTCATAAACATTTTCTTTCTTGCATGTATAGACTTAGGAAAAAAGTCTGGGGAAGTTTAGGAAAATTTTTGCATCCACTGACATTCTAGTTGAAGTTAGAGTAAATCAGTATTATTTTGTGACCATTTTTTTTCCTGACTAATTTCCTCCCTTCTCAGCAGGTGAAATCTACTGCCAGTTAGAGACTCACAGTCAGTTCAGCATCCATTCTGATGCAAACTGAAAAAGGCAAGTCTCTTGCTGGCTGGGGACAATGAAGTCATTAATCAAAATCACTCTACATCTCCACTGATGATGAAAGAAAAAAGTCTGTCTACTATCAGGGTGCAAACTAGAATCACTGGGCTAAGACTTCAGAAAAGGAGGCAATTTGGAACAAGTTCTAGGGAAAATGACAGGGGGACAAGCACATCTCCGAACTTCAGGATCCTGGGACTGACCTTTGGATTTCATAGTAATTGAAAATAGTTTCAAGGCTACCTTGAGGTATTGCTGATTCCTAAGAGCCACAAGAAGTCTTTCTGAAAATGTTAGGCTACATGTGGGGCACAGAAACTTGCAGTATGTTCCTCTCCAGTAGTCATACCGTCCAAACATCTTTGAAGTGGAACTTGCAGTGAGGGAAAGGGAAAAAGCCATTACTACAGGATTTCTGTACATCAGAGAAATCCTCAAAGAGATGCCTAAGCTGACTTTAAGGCTGCTTTGTGCTGCTACTATTGCACAGAACAGGATGAATTCCCCCATGAATCTGTCTTATAAATATTCTGAGGAGATAATCTTGAATTCTTCAAAGTGTTTTAATGTGGAAATATTTTAAAAGGCATGTGAAATTCTACACACATGTTATTGGTCTAGCCTTGTCAGTCTGGGATTGGTCAATGGGAACTTACAGCCGAATACCTTTGAAAATGCCAGTGAGACCAACAGCTAGTGATCAACACTAAGTAACTAAGACTTTCAACAGAATATCCCTATCTGCAGCAGGAATCATCTGCATGCAAGTAGCATAGGGAAGAAAGAACATTAATAAAGAGGTTTAGATGCATTACCCCTTCTTCTGTTGCTACCCCTCTGACTTATTCCAATCTCCTTAGTGGTTTTTGCGTAAGTCAAAACACCAATTTTTCTAGGTGAGCTTCTTTATTATGTTTTCTATCTGCTGGCCTGTTGTAAATAGGACACAGAGTAATACAAGGCTTACCGGACAGTCTCACCAACTTTTGCAGAACTTAAGTTTCCTTTGATTAAACAAACAAACAAACAGCTCCTCCCTAATCTTCAGAAAACAAAGTCTTAACCCCCTGCTCTGACTGGCAGACTGCTGAGAAGTTATTTCTCCACTGTGTTAGCCCTGAAGAGTTATGACAGTTTTAATGCCAAAGCTATGAATTATTTCAGGTCTAGTTCCTTTAATGGGGGCTTGGGTAGGGGCGAAATGATCAAAATATATGAACTCTTATACAGTATTGCTGGAAGAAGGTCCTATCTATACTTTTCAACCTATATTCTGATTCATGTATAAATGGTTAATTCATAAAATGATATATGTCTTATCAAACAACAAAATAACATGCTCAGTTTGACAAGGCCAAAGGAAAAAAAATGACTAATATGTACATGAAACCGGGAGTATTCTCCAAAAGGGCAGTAAATTCTCAAAGGATTACTCCTTAGCAGAGCTATATCGAAACAAAAACAATGCATCAAATCCAGTCTTGGGGATGAGTCCTGAAATGCAGTGATCTCACTGAAGCCACTGGGATATGCAAGGGCTCACTATCTCTTAAGATCTGGCCTTGAATTTAAAATCAAGCCTTTCATTTTACTTGCAAGCACTAACGCCAAAAAAAAAAACAAACAAAAAAAAAAAAACAAACCAACAAAACACCAAAAAAACAAACCAGCAAAAAGAAAATGATGTTTTTAACCCTCAGGTTTTTCTTAAAGAGATTATCTAAGGTTTGACACTTTTATCCTTGGGATAGGATACCAGAGTCTGGAAGAAAAGTGAAATCTGAACCAAAATACCCAAGAAATTGAAAAGATAAATTATGAACACAATAGTTAAAGCAATTGCTAATGACGCCACTGAAAATAGGCATGTGTAGCATGTTAAATGACCATGCCTCCTCTATCCCTTGGGTCAGAACCTGAATCTATACTTTAAGGGTCCCACACAAGGATTTAAGTAACTGAAAATACGTATTACTTCAAACTGGATGTCTCCTAATCTGCAGCTTTTGATTTTTTTCACTCATTGATGATTTCATAGAAACATAGGGTGGCCTGGGTTGGAAGGGACTTTAAAGGTCATCTAGTTCCAATTCCATACCTGGATGCCCCATTCCTGGAAGTGTTTCAGCTAGGTTGGTTGGAGCTCTTAGCAGCCTGGCCTAGTGAAAGGGATTGCTGCCTATGGCAGGGGACTGGAACCAGATGATTTCTAAGGTCCCCTCCAACACAGGCCACTTTGTGATTTCACAATTTTGTATAGCTCTCATGTTTCCTCATGGCTGGGCTGTGACAACCTTTTGGAAAGTTATCAATTGGTATTAAGACAGATGAATTTTGTCTGGATACAGTAGAGGCATGTTAATATTTTAAAGAATTAATGCAGATTTGTAAATGCTAATAGAAATATATTTTGACAGCTTCTTAGACCTAAATTTTGAACATAACTTGCCCTGAAACTTTCCAGTCACACTGCTAATGGTCCTTTGACACAAGGTTAAATGACCAACATAGTCATACCTTTGTATCCTAGCCATTTTTTGATCCACTAAAAGGCTTCTCTCTCATTATGTGGTTACTAAGTTTAATTAATATCTTTTCATAGAGTGGCTTACCAAAATCCATCTGAAAGATTATATACATTTCATCAAAAAAACCCGAACAAACCTTTCTACATCATATTTCTTTAAATACTATAAATAAATTCACTGTTTTAGAGAGAGACGTCACCAGTAATTCACTACTTAATTGAAAAAATGATTTTAAACAAAGTTAGAAATCACAAGCTTGTCATAGTTCAAGCTTATAAAATCTTATCTTTCTGTCTTACGGAGTTTTCCTTTTCTAAGTTCAGTGAGGGCATCCTAGTCATCATTGCTTGCATCATCAGGCACAAGTAGAGTGAGTCTTCTTTGTACCAGCTTGATGAAAGCCGTGCAATTCCTCTGTGCTACACTTTGTGACTTCTGCTCCAAAACAGTGGGCAACATCATGTGACAAGAAAGTGCTGGTATGTTTATACCAGGCTTCAGAGTTGAACACTCATAAATTCCCGTGCCAGTAAATAGGCAACAATAAATCTGAGCTTTCTGAGACATGGGACAATAAACTTTGTAAAAAGACAATAGGAAGCCTCACTGCAACAACACAGAGATTATCTTTGGTTTTTCTGTCTCTAAGTGCAGGAAATACTGAGTTGTTAGCTCATTTATGGAGATTTGAATGTAAGGTAAGTTGATTCGTGGGTGATATATGAGATGAGTAAATGGAAAGAAATAAGAGTCAAGAATGGATAGCTGATATTTTTGTTCTAATTTCTGTGTAAAATTTTGGGACCAAATTAGAAAAACAACACAAGCATACCACTTTTGCCCTTTACTATTTTCCTTCTGATTTCTTTTTATACAATTAATATAAAAACATAGCAGTATGATTAAAAACAAGTTTCTAAGGCACAGAAAAAGTACAAAGTGAGATGTAATTACTTGAATCACAATAAATAATCCACAGCAAACAGCAATAACAAAACCAAAACACACACACATCCTGCCTCTGCACAGAACTCAACAGGTACAGTCTTGTTAGGATGTAGGCTATTAATTCAAGCATTTCATGGGACAAAAGTCAAAGCTCTGCCACTGCTGTTAATCTGCCCCAGTCTGTCTTCCCAGCTGTGCCTTACTGTGCCACAGGATTTCTCCAGTGTGAAGTTCATGTCTGGGACTGGTGGCCAAGCTGGTCATGCCTGCGGTGGCCAGGCTGCTGGGATGCCTTTATCCTTCACAGTGTGGACACCATTACAGACCCATTTCTGTAACAAACATAAGGTGAGTTCTCCTGTCTAAACCTCAGGGTCATTAGCAGGTATGGGATGGCTGGCACATGACATTTAGCTCTTTTTTTCTGTCTTCCTCCAGCCAGCCAGTTCTATGTTTGTCCTTGTGACTAGGTAGGGAATAGGCAGTGAAGTACATCAATACTGAACTCAAAGGAAGTGGGAAGGAGTGTGATAATTTCCTAGCGCCCAATTGCCAAAAGCAGGGTCACATTAACATGCCTACCTCATGAGCCTGTTTCAGATTTGCATTCATTGAACTGCTCCGTGGAGCAGATTTTATGACCCCCATGTACTCCCTCAGCAGAAGCAAGCAAGGCTGTGTCAGCAGTTGACAAGGCCCGAAGGATGACAATCAACTTTCTCTCTACCTCTGTATGGGTGTTTCTTACCTCTTCCTTTCCCTGTACCTGGGAAAATGGGGAGAAAAAGTACATGTTCTAAAGCACAGCAATCCCAAAATAGCTCTGCAGCCTATATCACTAAAGAGGAGGGAGTAACATACAAGAATTATACTTTATAAACCAACCACCCCCACATTGTGTGTCTTGAAGGATTGTGTACAGTCTGCATCAATACACAATGCTGAATCACAAGTGGCTAAGGAAGGGTAAGATTTTGGAGCCTAGAACAAGCAAATGAGAACCTGTTTATGCTAGTGGAAATCTTTTGAGTATTATAAAAACAAACCTTCAACAAAACCCATTTCTGTGGCTGAAAAAGAAAGAAAAAGAACAGGAACTAAAAAGGAGATAAAGCTATTAAAATTGTGACTGACTCATGACTTCACTCTTTTTCCATCTTATCACTGAACTTTGTAGGTAATTCCTACTGTGATTGTCATTCTGTTTAAACAAATACATTTAAATATAAAACACATATACATAGGAAAAATTACAATTATCAGGACCTAGGAATAGAATATAATCAATTGATATTTTCTAGGGTTGGTTGGCGGAATCCTAATGTTAATTCCATGTGTTGATTTATGATGCTAGAATTTAATCTTATCGTGAGATAGGATTGCAGTCACTAGAGATGAAGAAAACTTATTCATTTATTTCACTGACAGATAAAGTTCAGCAGCTAAGGACAACAAGAAAAATATACTCTGAAACTTTTCAGGTCTTCCAGCTTATACTCCTATTTTTTGCATTACATCCTATTGTATTTTCTGTTTTTATCTGGTCATTTTCTGTCAATATTCTTTCTCAGTTATTTTGGTTACTAGAATTGACACAAAAGAGAGACTGAGAAACGGGATATATTTCAAAACATAATCCTCATGTTGTATGCATTAAAAAAAAAAGAGAGACATCATTCCATATAGTCCTTTTTGATAGAAAAAATTAAGGATGATGAAGAAGAAAGATAACTGCCATGGGAGAACAAAAGCATGAACACATACCTCAGATATTTCAGGCCCTGCTTGGGTACCTCACCAGTAGATTGGCTGAACAGAAAATCCATCTCATTGCTTTGTCTTTTGCCCAACCGTAGGGTTCCTCTAGATGCAGAGCTGCTGTCTGCCACTCCCTTATGGACAGATATGATCAATGCTTTGTCCTCCAGTGGTTTCTTACACAGTGGAAGAACTGATGTGGCTGACACTGGCTAAACTATACCTTCCTGACTTACAGAGTTTTAGTAAAAATAGTAGATGTCTTTTTCCTCCTTAGAAATGCATTTGATTTTTTATGCTCTATTGAGATTTATTTCAACACAAAGAGAATGAGTGGATTAGTTTATGTAGTTTACTATAATTAGTAGAAGATACTATAATGACTGAAGGCAAACAAGATTTTAGTCAGTGAACTGAATTGCAGGAAAATTCTTGAGATGTCAAAGTATACAGATCGCGTGTGTCAAACTTTTTTTAGAGCATTTTCTCTGTCCAAAAGTTCAGAATGCTGACCAGCAAGTAGTTTACACTGGCTATGAAAAACCACCAATATTTTTTAAAAAATCAGCATTTTTCTACCTCCATTTCCTGAAATTGCCATTAAAAGTTATCATTTTTAAATGACAGGGAAGAAAACTGTTTGCTTCTGAAAACTTTTTGCTTGAAAATTGCAGGTTATTACAATCTTAGGAATACAAAAGTAACCTTAATTTATTGGGCTAAAATTTCAAGTACAGTTTTTCTTAAAGTGACCTGACCTCACCTCCATGTATTACTGGAAAAAAGTTTAGGTGTAGAACAATCCTTTCAAGAGCTGAACAATGAAAAAAGTGAGATTTAACAATGTCTAGAACTCTAAAGGATTTCTCATCCATTAATTTCTCTAACATCATTTTAGATACTTTTTTTGGTCTTCCATTATCAATGAATTACACTATTTCTTTCAGTAAGAAAAAGAAATGCTTTTCTCATCTATTTTATACTTGTCATTTAATATTTTCAGTGAGTGACCATTTGTTCTCTAATTATAAAAAACAATATTCCTGTGTTCCAAATGGACTTCTAGATGTTGGTCATATGGCCCCACTGCTAAAGAGTTTCAGACTATAGAGTTCTTCTTCATATAGAAACTACCCCATCCTACTAATCTTTCTCAATTTGGTCGTCTCACAGTTTTTTTCTAAATTTCCGATAATCTAGGAAAATTCCAGTAAGTGAAACTGCACGTAATATACTAAGGATCAGATTGGTTTGTCTTCCTGGCTTCTTCTTGTCATTGAGTTAATATTTGCTGAGAAACATCACCAACTTCAACATATGTTTCCTGAGTGGTAGCATTTAGCTTAGTCTGCATCATGTATACACTACTATGTAGCCATTGACTGAACTTTATTCTCTATTGATATGAGAATATTTTCTGAAGTAGTCTATCATTAGTATCAGTTTTGAGTGTCTTGAATTATTTTGTCTCACTCTTACATTTTGTCACCTGACTATTTGCACTCTGTGTGAGGTCATTAATTAACATACTGGACAACACTTATGCTAAAGGCACAGAGAACCCTGCTGTTAATAGCTTTTCATTGTGAAAACTGACCCTTTATTCCTATCCAGGTTTTCTTTGCTTTTAACCAATTATTAATCCAAGAGATGGTCTTCCTTAATTTCTTTAGAAATCTCTTCTAAGGGACTTTGCTGAGTGCTTTTTCAAAATGTAAGTATGGAGTCATTGGGTCACCTTATTCCCCAGTCATTATGACTCCTCAAAAACCTCCATTGATCTGTGAAAGTGGACTCCCTTGATAGAAGCTCAATTGGTTCTTCCCTGTAATATGTCATACTTATCTAGGTATCTGTTATTTCTCTCCTTTGTTATAGTTTCTTTCATTTACCTGATATGGAAGTCATACTCACTGTAACTGTCCGAATCATTTGTGACGCCTCTTTCAAAGACTGAGAACACATTAGCTGAGTTCTACTTCCCTAGCACTGAAACTCATAAAGAAATGTCTCACATACACCTCAGCTGATAGTTCATTGTTTAATGTCTGTGTCTCTTGAGGAATCTCAGGAGAATATTGTTGAAGACTCTAGCTTTCTTATCAAATTCCGTAACAGCAACCCATTCCTGAAATCAAAATATTTGATAATTTTAAATGACTCAAAATAGACCGGCCTGGGTGCAGGATGGCCTGAACTTTTGATATACCAAATAGTAGCCCTGGCAGTATGATATGTGATCATATCATTTCTACTTTTTAGTGTAAAAACATGTATTTTGGAAATGACAGCTTCCACCTCACAGAGGACAGTAGCAGTAGTTGTCATTTTTACCTATTTGCATTTAGTAATTTAGTAAGAAAGAAGATTTCTTTTGATATGGCTGTGGTAATGTATCATACAGATACATATGCAGACATTTAGTTAGTATGTCTTTTTTTGTTATTGGTGAGAAAGTAAGAGAATGGTACAATAACCTCCCTTATATTTTCCTAAATATCATTGTACTAGTAAGGTTGTTTTTCAAGAGCATGTGCTTTTCAGCTTTTGCTAAACTTCTGTTTTGTTTACTGGATTTCCCAAATCAATGACTGCAAGCCTTTATGCCAGAATTTGAGGATACTAGAGGTAGATGTTGAATGCATGGAAAATATGCAGTTTCAGAATTCTGTATTTGCCTTAATAGCCTGCTTGGAAAACAGGAAACAAAACCCTTACGGTGGTCACCACAGAAGAAGTGTAGAAGGGAAAGGGGATGGTTGAGAAAAGACAGAGGGCAAGAGTAAGAAATGACCACCATTTATCACAGGAAGCAAAATGAAAGATGAAAGGTGTTCAGCTAACAATATCTTTAACATATATTTGTTTACTGTTGAAAACCAGCTACATGTATATTTGCCGGGAACAATGCATTACAATATGAAAAATTAATATAAAACTACATTTAAATAACTAATGTGTTGGCACCAGAACTGATGCAAACCCAGGAGGAATGTAGTTCCCTTGTTAAAGTAAGTTCATTAGCATAAGAAGCACAAATATGAAGGGAAGGAAGGGAGGAGGGTTCCCATGTTAATAAATATTTACTTCATGGTTCCTGAATGACAGAAAAGCTAGGAAGGAGAAAGTTCCAGCAAGCATTCCAGCCTTAACTAGAAAATGAAGTCAGAAGCTTGAACCTAAATCTTGAGTTCCTTGTTTTTTCTTAGCATGAGTCACAAAATATAAATTCCCCCTAGTTTTGCCTGCAAAGTTTGATTATGCAAGTAAATAGAATGGCTCCCACCATTCAGCCCTTCTTTGCCTACACTGAGGTCAAAATATGTACTTGTTTCTTCTGTAATTTTTTGCCACAATAAAGAGAAAAACATGGAAATATTATTCTCAGTAATGCTACTGTACATTTTTATAGTACATTTTATTCTAAAAGATCCCTTATGTTTTCTCTGAGAATATGAACCATTTCATCTGCCCCTAAAATACAGCTAGCTGTCAAGCGCCTCTAACATGAAACAACTCTTGGTAATACCAAACAATATTTTATATTACACAGGTAAAAGACAGGTAAGAAAGTGTGAGAGATGGAAAAGAATAAGCTTTTTTTTCTTTTCAGCAACTGCTTGCAAGTGGCTAACCACTTGATTTAAGGTCTCTGCTACTGGCATGCTGTCACATATATTGACTAAAAGGAAAAGAGAAATGGGATCCAAATAGAATCAAACCAAAAATATCAGCTCTTTTTTTGGAAGGATCCTCCATAGGACTGGTCCAACTACCTCCTGCTTCACTTAGGAGCTCTAAAGACAATATGCTCAAAGGTAGCTAGGTCCATATTGTTTGCGAGGAGGGGAAGCCTTATTAGTTACTTTCTTTAAAATGCCTCTGCTGAAAACATGAATATGTATTAATGCGATCAGTTAAACTACATGTTATACTTGAAGGCAGCAGGGATTTGGTTTGCTTTGTGTAGCCGTTACTGGACATACCACTCACATCATGCTCCCATGACATTAGATTGGGAACTGCTGCCTTATGTAAGGAAGCATCTCCCCTCCACCAGAGAAAGATGATGCATGTTTGCCACCATGGGCTCACACCCTTTCAGAGTCTCTCTGAGCACATCCATGGCTGCTTTGTGCAAGCAGGCTGGAAGCAATGAGCCAAACTCATGCTTTATGGACTTTCCAGCATTCACTCTGTATAAACTTGCATGGTGTAAATTAAAGGATGTCTTTTAGCCCTTGAGCTAACTGCTGTGAGGGAATTTAATAAAGTAACTTTAACAGGAAGTGGTAAAACACATTTTTGAGCTGAAAAGTAGAGAATTAGAAACATGGAAATGTGTGCAATCTGATTATTGGCTCTGTGAGCTTCCACATGCGTGTTCAATAGAGAAATAGAAACTGTGTCTGTTTCTAAAATAAATATAAAACCCCTTCAAAGTACAACTCTAAGACAGATTTTCTTTTTTAATGGCTTTTACTTCATAACTCCAGTGATGCCCAGCATCTGCTGTCCGTTTTTGCAGCCTACACTGACACAGTAATATCTAAGACCAGTTTTGCTATCCAAAGTTCCCTACCATATGGGAGTCAGCAGCCTTTTGAGACAGCTATAGTGTCTCTCTTTTGAAATGCTGCCAGTGTTGGGATTCATAACCTCTTTGATGAAGACGGCCCTCGAGGTGTGCTGGCAACGGTGCCTCGTGCACCTACACACACTGAGAGGGAGGTCTGGCTTAGTCACCTCTTAGGTAGGGTTGCCACTGGAAAAATAGAACTCAGAATAAACGCATGGAGAAATTTTCAGATGCCGCTACTGCAGTTGCAGCCATCGTTTAAGCAATTTGAACAAGAGTGGGCTCCAACCCAGGTGCCCATTCCCTGAAATAAGAGGCTCTAGCTGCCATGAGAAATACGCGCTCGGAAATAACGCTGCCTGGGAGAGGTGGTTACCCAGCCTCACAATCTTTGCCACAGACACACCAATTGTCAAACATGAAAAAGGAAACCAAAGCAGATTCACAGATTAACCCTAATAAAGGAAAAAGGGTATTACACACATCAAGGGCAAGTCCTACTTAGGAATGTAGCTATACTCCAGAAAAAAAGGCACCGCATCTTTAAATAACTGTGAGAGGTAGATAAAGAGCTGGAGCTGTGCCAAGGTAAAAGCTGTAAAACTGGATTGATTTTTGCTACAGCTTGCTAAGGGCTCCCTAGAGCAAGGATGCAATTCTCAAATATAATAATTGATAGCTTGAAAAAAATATTTCTGATAAGTGTGCAAGTGTAACACAGAGCTGTCTGAGATGAAGCAAGGTTTTGTGTCCCAGCTAACTTGAATACTGGGGTGACCCAGATTTGCTGTTCTCTTCCCTGATTGCAGTCACATCCTTCAGCAGGAAAGAAAATGGGCCTGGGCTTTGAACAGGGTATTTTGCTAAATGCAGTTGCAGAAAAGTAATTACTCAAAAGCCATACCAGTGTCTATGTAAGGGGAAGGCTCTGGGGGAGGAGGGCATTCACATTCATTAATAGCACCCCAGCAATCCCTAAGGGAAGAGGAGTTAGCGTTAATCTAACCTCCTTTCAGCCTTCACCTTAGAATGGTGGCCACCTCAAGCTCTGTGTACGTATGTATAAATTGCTTAAGATTCAATTGAACACATTAAGTTTTAAAAAGGATTTAAGTGAAAAATTTCAATAGCTTCTGAAAGGGGATAATTTATTAACTCTGAGTAAATTAAAATCTCAAGCAGGGGTAAAGACTTTAGAGATTACTTTTACACATTTTATATGCTTTCAACAGAAGTGTTGCTTTAAATGGTCCAAAAATCAGCTAATTTTGTCCTATTTAGTAAATTACCTCCTAAGGCTGTAATGTTACAGATTACAATTGCTAGAAAAAGTTGTGCCTTATCAAATAGGAATAAACTGCATTTTTATAGGTTTAAATGTAATGCTTTTTTTACCTTCTGTGTTCATAATTCAGGCTGATAAAATGCTGTGTTAAAATAATGCCAAGAAGGGAGTGTATCTTTTACATTCTTGTTAGGTCAGATGATAGTGCAACAGAATGTCATGGCTACATCTCCCATATACCATACTAGCAATTTAGAGTCTATTTTGTCTTTGAGATCAGACATATGATCAAATTACTCTGGTTAACTGTCTCAATAAATGCCTGTGCAAATGCTCTTAGCCCATGGCACACTGAGAGTAATTTGGCTTAGGTTAGCCCCTTTTCACTGTGGGCTAACGTATGTCACATTATCTTGTATTTGTAGTGGACAGTTACCGCAGCCTTGTTGATGTGCAATAACATGCTGTGCTGAGCCTATTTGATTATGGCTGAGTCTTGAATTTGTCTATGAAACCACTGGCTTCCAGGTTTAAGGTCTCTTTGGGGAGGATGGCAGGAAAAACATTGGCTCTGAACAAAAGCTGTGCACATCCATCCTTTACACAGTCAACAGGCTGCCTTTCAAGTCGTTTCCTTTATGGCAAGAAATCACACTGCCTGCTCAGCAGAGGAGCTGGCTTGGCTTTAGGCAGCTCTATAGCTATCAGCAGCTGGGAAGCCAATGACTACATTTCAAAACCAGAAATCAGTTTACATACGGAAAAGGTTTAGAATTACAGTTCTTGCAAACCACGGAAGTCAGCTGTTCCATACATTACTGCCTTAAGGTTGTTTCTGCTGCTCATGAGTATTTTTGTGGTGGTAAATTTAACAGTGAAAAAAGTGGGACTGGAACTTGATGGTTCATTTTGGAAGGGTTGATTGGTCTCTGAAAGGATTTTTTTCCTGGGCCACCTGCTAGTCTTTAATCTGCTCCTGGGAAGGATTTGGGAAATAGCAGAGATTTGGGAGGTGGTGGTGGGGAGGTGTTGGAACTAGCCAGTCCATCTCAAAAGAAAAGCGTGTGAATGAGAGTCCCTCTGTGCCAGTTTGCCTCACTGTGGAATCCTTTTCTTCTTTTCCTCTTTCCCATCCTTAATTCTTGTCCATCTCTATGTTTTATGGTGTGTTGGGATTGACCCAGTTGAAGTAGAAAAAGAAGAGCTGGGCTGAAGGCCGTGGGAAAACCCTTTTTAGTTGTGGTGAGCCATAAACTCACTCCTAAGATTCCCCTGGTTGCTCTATGCAAATTGCTACCAGAAAATTCTCAGTTCTCCCTATTACTATTGGCTGCTTTTGCTGCAGTAATTTTAATATTCCTAGTCCTCCTTCACTATTGGACCCTTCCCTCAACCCCGCCTTAATTCCTCCCTATACTTAAATGTATAAATAACTCTGTTCCACCCTGGACCCTGGTTTTTTCCAGTCTGTCCCTCTTACTGTGTTTGTTATTTTACCATTATTAGGGTTCTATTATGGGACAAGTGGGTCAGGCTTGTCTCTCTCATCAAAGTCGCCAGTAGCTGATTGTCCCAATGACATGGTCGATGGTCCAGTTATCCAGTCCAGGAACGGGTGGCCATGGTGGTGATTTTATGTTCTTTGGCATCCTGGCTCTTGCTTTTGGGCAAAGGTTAGTCACTATCTTCTGTTCTCACACACTGGACTCTCAAAGGTCAGATAAATCCTGGAATACATTGTGGACTTTTAACCCCATAAAATCAAGAGATTAAAAAAAAGTAGTGGCCATGTTAAAATCATTAACTATAAAGAGATACTGGAACATACTTGACTGTATATTATAGAAGGCATGAATATTTAAAGCCCAACACCCTAATATTGGAGACTTAGAGACTGAGTTTGCAGAATGCTTACAAGATTCCTTCATTTGTTTTTTTAACTGAATTTACTCTCCAATTCTAGCTAGCATTTCACTGCATTAATACAAATTTAAAACTCAACCTTTAAAATTATTCACTGACCACTTTTCACACTTGTTTTATGAAACAGTCAAAATATTTTTCACTCCTCCTCTTAAAATTTTTTGGATATGTAAATAGAAACATTTATTTTTATATTCTATCAACTATTAGAAGCCTTCAGGCTGGAACACATATTGTGCACTGACTACAAAAAATACTGAAGCACAGAAATGTCAAATAAACCTACTGTTTCAAGAGACAGAGTCTACACTTTATCTGCTCATGTGCAAGAATCTTTCTTATGGTCATGGTCACTAGGAATGTGTGTGACTAGCAAAAGAGAAAGGGTGAAATCTCATTGGTTTCAGTGGATTTGAGGTTTCAACCAATTTGCTTCTTCCTATAAATGAAACCTTATGAGGATTTCTTTAAGCACATTCCAAGCTGATGCAAGTTTGTTTTTCAATATTTTTTCCCAGATGTTTGTGTATCTAACAATATCCCTAAATAGGTGCTACATTAATAACTCCAATAGTTTTGATTTGGTGAAAGTAGAATCTAATTTTGGAAAACCCTTAGATAATTTAGAGTAAAAGATTCACCAAGTAAGTGGTGTTTTGTAAGTCTTCCTGTCTAGATGGATGAATGAAATACAAGATTCTGGTTTTATTTTTACTTACCCAGGAGCTGAGACTACCATGAAAACCAAATGGATATTTTTAAGAACAATGAGATAAACCTAATCTAATCACAATATTTTAATTTTTTTTTTTCTGCTTACTGAAGGTACATTCCATATGAAGTTTTTTTAGATGACCTGATTCTCAAATGCACTGAGGACTGGAAAGCAAGGCAAGAGTTAAAGATCAATTTTTTTTTTTAAAAAATCTGCATTTATTTGAGCTATGGATGAATAAAATATAGGGCACATAAAAGTTACAGTACCTTCTAGCCTAGCAGATTGCACAATCCGGACTTTCACAGCTACAGTATTTTCTCATGCACGTGCATGAGAAAGAATAAGAATACTAAAATTACCTAGTTTTAAAAGGTGATGTTGACAGAGTATCTAAGTAATGATGAAATACTCAGATACACATAAATGACATCTCCCAATTAAGTGTTTTGAAACTAAGTGCAAAAACTTTCATTCTCTACTTGCATTGATATAAATCAGAGGAAATTTTTTGAGGTGAAAGCTTAACTATACAGATTTCCACAGTAAAACGGGAGAGGCTGTTGTCAAGCTTGATTTGATGCAGCCTTAAACTCATGGGTGCAGTCACAAAGTCATGTTTATTCACTTTTGTCTTCGAGAAATCATTAATAAAGACACAGATATTCAGGCTGCAGAGGTGTCTTGAATACTTTCTATTGATGTCCTCTGATGCAGGCTGTGAAAGCAAAAGCTAAAATCTGTGTTTCTTCATTAAAACAGACAAAGATAATGTCCAGATAATGTCCATTGGAGTTTGCCAACACTAATGTATTAAGAACAGCAGGAACCAGTTCAGACATAAGAATTTTGATCCTCTGTCATGCTGATTTTCCCAGTATCCCCTGTTTTCAGACATATTTTTGGTAGACTTTGTACCATCAGACAATGCTATCATGCCAAACTCTATGGCCTCCCACATGTGCGGTCAATTCCATGGTATAACAGTATCCAGTCTTGTTGGCTCCAGCACAACCCTCTGTGATGTCAGTCTCTTTGAACTGAAATAAAGAGAACCTTTAGGGTCATTAAGACATTGTATGGAGTCTAGAGGAGAGCCAGGGTCAAGAATTATTACTTCACAGGCCCCATCTGCTCTAGACAGGGTTAGTCTCAAGCAATGTGAAAGCCAATCAGTTGATGCCACAGAGACTACTGCGTACAGTTCCTAGGGGAGGACATTTTCTATATGTGTTCAGATTTTAAACTAAAATAAAGAATAATTTGATGGGCTGGAAAGTTAATGCAAATCACGGGAAAAGTATATGTTCTGATTATTTTAGTTTTATTTTAATACAGTTCCTGTAGAACACAAGGCAAATGGCACTTGGTAAAAAAGACAAACAAGTCTGTCATTATTGTAAGACAGCTGTAAAACTGTTATCTTTGAGAGAAAAAGGAGCATTCAGAAACTGGTCAAGGTCCCAGCTGAATCTAATGCTGTTTTTCAGCCATGCCCTTTATTAAACTTGCCCTTCTTACTTTTTTTTTAAATAGAGGCTCTGATACACAGGGCATATCAATGTAGTTATTTGCACAGTCACATTAATCCATGTTAGCTAACAAGCACGATGCAATTGGTACATTTTTAATGCAAAATGCTTCCCATAACCGTCATTAACAACATTGTCTTCAGTACAGCAGAGTAAAGTTCCTCGTGTACTGTGTTACTTCTGCCTAGGATTAGATTTCATCTCATTTAACTTTAGCTGTCAAGTTTAAGCCACTCACCACAGTCTTCTTTTGTAGTCAATGGAGAGAGAGAGACATCTCCAAAGGTTGGTTCCTTCCACCTCTCTTTGATACCTGTGTATGGATGGGGTGAATCACCTTCTGGAGATGCCTATCTCGCTCCATGTCTAGAGATGGAGTCAAGCTGACTTTAAATTACAGACATCCAACAGAGACTTCCAACGTATAGACTGTGAAAGTGAAACGAATCCCACCTTCAGCATAGTGTACTTTAAGTAGTTCTCTGCTTGGTGTAAAGAGGATTGAAAGAAGATTTCTCTAAGTGGAAGCATGATTTTGCGCTGCTGCTAGGACTGCTTTGCTTTCTGCTTTTGCCTCCCTGAGATGCTGACAGCTCTGATGTTAATAATGGAGCACCAGTCGGGCTTCAGCGATTTGCAGAAAAAAGGCAAGTTATGTAATTTTTTTGCGGTAATAGCTGCAGTCGGAAAGAATTGGCCTGAAACTGTCTGAAGCTGAGAGAATTTTCCATGTTAAATAGTTTAATTTCAGGATATTATAACCATGACTTGAATAAAAGAAAAAAATCTAACCTATTTCATGTGCTGTATTAAATATCTGCATTTGTTCATAATATTCTTAATTATGTCAATTTGAAAATTTCAGCACATCATGTTCCAGTGTGAATTTAGGGAGAAAAATTGGCAATCTATTACTGCGAGTTCATATTTTAGTTGAAAAAAGCAGCCCCCATACCCTTGTGTGATGATAAAATAACATTTCATGAATTAGACAAAGACTTCTTGATGTGGACAAATAGAATGGCTGCATGATCTATCATTTGATGCTCTCTCAGCACTTATCCATGGCCTGGATTCATCCTGGCTTTTCTTCCTAAACTGCACAAGAAAAAAAAAAAGAAAAAAAGAAAAGAAAAGAAAAAAACAGTTCCATGTGAGAAATTACTTTAGAAATATGAGAAAACTGGTCTTGAAAGGAAAGACTCTTCATGAGGTTGCCAAGACTTGTAATTTAATCATGCATTTTGCAACAATCGGTATTTTTAGTGTCTTAGCTTCAAAAATCCTGTTATTACCTGATAATTGCTGTTTTTATTAAAGAAAAAGAAAAACATTCCTAACGGTATTGACTGTAGAGGAAAAGTTCAAAAAATATGAGCTGTAAAAGCTTAAATCAAGAAGGTGGAAAGTGAAAAGAAGCAATTAATGTAACACTTTATAATTTTTGGAGGCTCAACTTGATTTCTTTTCCCCCTCAACTAAACTACAGATTTCCCATAGGATTTTCTTTTCAGGATCACAATTGTTGATGAGGTTGAAGTGAGGGACAGGGCTGTGTGATAAATTCATGCTTACCCAAGGTGTCAAACTAAATGCGATGCATCCCTCTAGGTTCAGATAATTTCTAAGGCAGTGATCTTGCAGGATGGATAAACCCAAAAGTGTTCCTGCCCATGGCAAGGGTGTTAGAATTAGATGGGTGGAAAGTGCCTTCCAGTTCCATGGTTCTATGATTTATATGGGGCTTGCTCCATTTTGTAACAAGGTCTTTGAATCAGAGTTTGCAGAAAACTAGAAGGGTAATCTGTCCTGAACTGGGGTGTTGCAAAGAAGTGAATGTCATCCTAGAAGATGAAAAACAAACTGAAATTTTTCCTGAAAAAATAAAATTATAAGGCAGAAGTCTAAATTTTGATCCTTAAATGAAGTGTCTGAGGTAGGAGGTTAATTTCACAAGGCTTCCTTTCTAATCCATAGAAAGGGTAAGACAGTCCTGTAAAACACCTTAGTGAAATTTCTGCTTTGAACTGGATATTGAGAAAGCCTGCTTTCTTGAAGGCATCTTTCAGTGTCCACCACATCCTTCCTGGAGCATAATGCAGACCTCATAATGAGCAGTGCTCCTTGTTCCATTAATTTCATGCGTCACTGGTGTGGGACATGTGGTGGCAAAGAAGCAGGAAAATGAACAATTCCAAGACCTGTGTGGATATAGCTGTACTCTGCAATACTATTTGCTCCAGAAATCATTGAAGAAGGGCTTGCTTTAGGCAAGTATTTGGACTTACAGAGTGTTAGGGGAAAGAGGAAGTTTGGAAAGCTCCTCTGTTCTGACTTCATACTTCACAGAGCATATATGAAGGAAAATAGTTTAGACTAAATTCTTAACTGCCTGGTACCCTCATTTAGGGTTTTTGAGTAGCTGGCCTGGCTATGCTGGATCTCAGCAATCATCCAGGAATGTGAAGTGGAAGCCTGCACTGCTCCAGAAAGACAGATGCCACTCACTTACAGTCCTTGGTGGCTTGACCTGGGTTGGATGCCAGGTGCCCACTACTCCAGGTGCTCTATGACTCCCCTCCTCAACTGGGCAAGCAGAGAAAATATTACGAAAAGTTCATGAGTTGAGATAAGGGTGGGGAGAGATTGCTCACTGGTTACTATTAGGGGCAAAACAGACTTGACTTGGGGAAATTAACTGCATTGATCATCAATTAAAGTCAGAATAGGATAATGAGAAGTAAAACAAATCTTTAAAACACCTTCCTGACACCTCTTCCTCCTTCCTGGGCTTAACTTGATTTCAAATTCTCTACCTCCTCTTGCCCCACGGCTGGTCAGGGAGATGGGGAATAGGGTTTATGGTAAATTCATGTTGTTTTTGTCACTCCTTCCTCCTCATGGACAGGAGTTCTATCCCTGCCCCAGCATGGGATCCTCCCCTCATTAGACAGTTCCTCATGAACTACTCCAGTGTGGGTACCTTTCCAGGTGGTGGAGTCCTTTGGGAACTTTAGATTACTTCAGTGTGGGTTCCCCACAGAGTCACAAGTCCTACCAGGAAATCTCCTCTAGCAGGGGTTCTTCTCTCCACAGGCCCACAGATCTCCACCAGGATCTCTGGTGTGGGCTTCCCATGGGCTTACAACCATCCACCTGCTCCAGTGTGGATCTCCAAGTACTGCAGGGGCACAGCTGCTTCACCATGATCTTCACCATGGGCTGCAGGAAAATCTCTGCCCCAGAACCTGGAGCACCTCTTCCTCCTCCTGCCCTAACCTTGGCATTTGAATAATTGTGTCTCTCACATATTCTCACTCCACTCTTCTCTGGATGCAATTCCTCCTGCATAATAACTGTATTTCCTTGTTAAATATCTTACCACAGAGCCACTGCTGATGGGCTTGGCCTTGGCAAGTGGCAGGTCCATCTTAGAGACAGCTGGCATTACCTCTCTCAGACATAGGGAAGCTTCTGGAAGAGTCTCAGAGGAGCCATTCCTGTAACTCCCCAAAGTGTCAGAATCTTGCCACACAAACCTAACACAGAGCCACAAAAAGCTGAATGCTCAGGAAGTTCATGAAACTCATATGTCCACTGCAATTTTGAAAATGAACAGGAATTGTGATAGCCTGTCTTCCTGAGAGATTCATCACATTTTTCATAAAAAAACCCCAACCTATTCAAGTTACAATTATACTGCACTACACTGTAAATATATGTTCCTCTTGATTGCTGAACTTTGGCACTGGTGCTACTGTGTATGCTTAGTGAAGTCTATTCCATATCAGATTGTCTTTACTGCAGTGAAGAGCAGGCCCTGCATTCTGCAAAACATAATTTTGTTTTACCCAACAGATTTTAGTTTAGAAACAACTGAGTAACTTCAGTGACTGCTGTTTTTATGTTAAGCAGCCCAGAATCCATGCTTGATTGGAAAAGAAAGTTCAGGATTAACATGCTGTTTCTGCAAATCCATAATCAGAGCAGCTTTGTAGCAAATAGAAGATTAGGAAGCAAGACATATCATGTACAGCATGACCCAAAACAGATGCACCTGGAAGGTAAAGGACTAGGAGGATTCTGCTAGTGAAAAAGGATCCCTTTGTGTGATGTGTCTAACTTGCCAGTTTTTCAATTTTCTCCTAAAATTTCCTCCCTTCCTCCCTTCTTCCCTTCCTCCCTTCCTCCCTTCCTCCCTTCCTCCCTTCCTCCCTTCCTCCCTCCCTCCCCCTCTCTCTCCTTCCCTCTCTCCCTCCCTAGGTAAAAATTTGCCTGACAATTTGTTTTGGAATGAGATCATTTAAGAGGAGAATAGAAGGGATTCAGGTCACCAAACACATACACATCTTTCGTCGGTTCTAGGCTGCTCAAGAAGTCTGGGCTGGCTTATCTGACACGGGGGATCATTCCCTCTGGAGGCAGGAAAGGATGCCCTGTTCTGTCCAAACTGGCCCAAGAACACTCAAATCTCCTTCAGAGTGTTTCTGCCTGGAATTGTTCCAGTATATATTTAGACAACCCACAACACTATACCTTATTCTGGAATAATTTTCATGTGAGCTATCATCCTAAATTGCCTGACACAGACAGCTTGGTTAACAACCTAATCAATGTTTACCTCAAGACATTATTAAGAATCATTAACAATAGAAAGGCTAATGGCCATCTAAACAGGGCCCTGCATGGAAATGTGTGCAATGCTTTTTGGGTACAAACTTGGGACTTTCTATGTGAAAATTTCACTGGTTTAAATGAGAACAAGATATAAAATCAATGTAGTTAAAACAGCAAAATAGTTAGTGCCAGTTCTTTTGAATCAATATAAGGCTGCCAGAGCTTGGTTTAACTTATACTGCATTCAAAGTAAACCACAATAAGCTGCCTATAACCCATAGAGTGTTTACTGAATTAATGAAACCGATTTAAAATTGATTTAAGTTAAAGTAGTGCTAGAACTATGCACTAACAAGAGTTTAACTGGAAGATGATTTATTGAATATGGATAATGCAGGCAATGGTGGTGGATATGAGAGAGAAAGAAATCAGGACCTGGACATAATGAAAAAACCTAAATGGATATATCCAGGCAGTATTGTGCAATATCCAGATACATAAATAAAGGGAAGAATACTTAGATTTTAGCTAGTTCCTTATATAATATAAGGTCCCGATACATAAATATGCAACTTTAGATATACAGGCAGATGGCATAAATATGGCAAAAAGGATGAAAGTTTAAAGTGGATACATGGGGAAATGGTCTAATCTAGAAAAAAGGGTTCATGTCCTTAATGGCAAAGAAGCAAGAATGCCACTTGGACTACTGCTGTGGAAACAGATACAAGCAGAAGTCATCTCACCACCCTACAATTTTTTCCTCTTAACTTCTTAAACGTATTCGTGTGCTAACATTGTGGAGGGGAAAAATAATGCAAAGAGCTTTTTCTGGTATTGTTTGTGATTACCTTTTTTTTTTTTGACAAGAACTGTTACTATCTAGAGTCCCTCAAAAAATGAAGTTGTTCTCAGCACAAAACAAAAACTGGTCATGAAAAATATAAATGCTCTTTCAGCTTGAGAAGGGAATGACTTCATAATTTACACTATCTCTACTTGAAAAGAGAACTTCACTACTCATAAGTTATTGGTTTTCCCCTCTTCATTAAGAATTCCTTGTCTGTGTTTCTATCTATTTAGTGCATGTTCTTCACACTCCCTTGTCAATGCCCTTAGATACAAGGGATATATTTGAGACTTAGTGCACAAAGATCTTACACATTAATACACAGCAAATTAGAGGAAATGCAGTAGCCTGTATATGTGCTGTACCAGAATATTAACCTCTAATGTGGGCTCATCCTACTTGGATAATCCTTTGCCCACATTCCAACACTGTTTTCGAACATTTGGAAACCAATTAATTTATCTCTCGGAGGGAGTGCTCTGCTGAATTTACTGTAACGATGGATGTTAAAAGGATACCTTAAAATGAAACCTGAAGTGTTATTGTTGACAGTAAGCTGTCAAGAGATATGGATTGCATACAGCATATACGGAAACGTGTTTTCCCTATAATGTTTTCTGTGTCTCTAAACAAAGACAAAAACAGGTATAACTAGCCTGATACTGTTTAGTTATGTAACAGATTGAGGATTTGGGTTTTAGTCACTGAAAATGTGATAAACAACATTGTGCATTAATGCAGAAAACAGATTGAGCTTTTTAATGGTACATCAAATAAGACTTTATTAGCATCTATTAGGTTCAACCCAAAGCCCGGGAAATAGCATTAATGAGCATCATATATCAGTCTGTCTGTTATTAGATAACATTATCCCTTAAAACTAGCAAGTCATATAGTACTTTACACTTTCTACCTTTATCTTTAGAATTAGCTGCTCACATCCTCTCCTGTTACACTGGCCTTACTATTAGTAATAGTGAACCAATTTATAAACCCATTAGTGACACTTTTTCCCGAAGATAAAAACAGTCAAAATTATCTGGCAGCAATTAATCTTAATGGCTGTATGCAGTAAACAGCAATGGGCTAATTCCAGCTCTGTCAGCCCCATCAAACAATCCCACATTAGGCAGCTTTTCACTGATCCATTAAGCATATTCAGAACAACAACAAATTCAATGCTGAAGGCATATGCACTAAACATTACAACAGTGATCTTCTGAAGCCATCATTATCTCTTAAATAGTACTTCCCCCATGTATTATCATTATGCTGTACATTAGAAATACTTTGATTAAACTCCCTTAATTCATAACAGCCAGCTGCAGACCATTTATGCAGTTAATCTCAACACAACAGCTATTGAGGAAATATAACAAATGAAGGCTGTAAACTGGAAGTCATTACTATAAAAGATACTGGTTTCCTAGCCCTCGTAGTGCAAAGTGCATGGCAAGATTGTACTTTAGAATGACAGTAATGCAGATAGAAACATCTAAGGACTTTCCACATGTCCTGCAACATATGCAGCAGGACTTCAGCTGTAGAGACGTGTGCAGGAGTGACCTGACAAACTCTCATCATGAGTGGCAAAAACATTCAGGAGCCCCATGTTCAAAGGATCAAAATATCACATGAGACCCAGCATGCAAACTGCAGCGTCTCCTTGGCTTTGCTGGCTTCCTCTGGAGCACACTGTAATTTGTCTCTTTGAAAGAATAACTCTGATTTCTTCCTCTGTGAAGCTCCAGTTAGTATCAATGACACTTTGAAAGACTGCAGACCTTTAGTTTCCATTCCTACGAATAATAGCTGTTTTGAGAATTTTTATTAGATAGTTTTCTCTTTAAGGTATAATGGATACGGTGTGGCAAGAAAATTTGCATAAAACTTTCCATGGTGATGTAAACAAAACAATATTATCAGGATGGGAAGGAAAACAGTAGTTAATTTATATTTCCACTCTGACCTGAAATTCACATGAGGTATTCTCATTTAATAACGTGAAAATGTTAAATAGATAAAAGTTGATGGTATTTTCTTAAGTTTTCATCAAATGTACCCCATAAAAAATATGTATTAGAAATTCACTCAGAGAGTTTCATGCTGCATGTTAAGGAAAAACGAGCTAAATTTCTGTTACTAATCTAGATTGTACCCTTTCTCAATTAAAAAAATACCCCAAGAAATCTGTGGGATTTGGATACAAAAAACACTTTCACAAATTCTTTACTTGTCAAGTGTAAAGAAACCATAAAAATATTAATGAATGAGGTCTATGTGTTTTACAGTTCTTCAGTACATATAAATAGTTTATTTGATTTTAAAGATATAAACCACAGACACAGTGTCTACCTTGCAATGAAATGATCAAATAAATAAAACTTCGATTTGGCATGAGCCTAGCTGCCAGTTCTGATCTTAGTTCCAGTTCATAAGTCCAACTCACTTGAGGGTGGAATGCAAAACCTCTGCAGCACCTTCAGGACCTGCACTGAGGATCAGGCAAAGGCATGCAAGAGGCAACAACACCCTTTAGAGGGCCAGAAGAATCAACTTCCTGACATTTGGATAAAATCAAGGTGAAAAGTCTCGCTACAAGTCCAGTTTCATACTTCCACTACTTTCTAAAGGTTATGCACTGCTGGAATATGTAAGGCTGTAGCTCTCCACACATTTATGAGGGGAGGCAGACCTGCAATATCATGGCCAATGTTGTGTACTGCCTAAACAACCAAAGCACTTAAAGAGAGAATTTTACAGAGATTAATCCATCCCATTCTTTTACAGACTATCTTAGCATTTTCCCTTTCAGAGGGAGAAGAATGGACTTCTGCTTCAGATACAGATTTCAAACACAGGCACTTCTCCTACCTCCACAACAGCTTGCCTTATGTTCTTAGGTAAGCTTGATTACCTTTCTTTATGATGTTGACTTTTCCATGAGCCAAGACAAACTGGTGATGCTTGTGTTTGATCAGAGAGTTGAACAGAAAAAATAATTTTACATCATTTGCAATGTGGCATTCTAATTCTTGGCTGTCAAAGCTCACTCTCATGATCAGAGTTATAGAGGACTTTTAGCTATAATTGAGTCTGTTTATAACACAGATCTGCTCTGGATGGTTGCAAAAGCAACACTGGCTCCCAGCAGGTCTGACCAGCTTCTGAGAGGATGGAAATAAGCAGAAATGCCTGTGGTCTTCAAGAAGGCAAGTGCTGAGCTTGTAGGAGCTATATCCCTACCTGCATCCTTCACTGCAGTAGGCAATCTGTTTTTAGCAAGCAGCAGTTAATAGATAAGTTCCAGGAAATTGTTTCTCCATGTCAGTCTCATTCATGCTGTTCTGGAGGCTGGATGCCAATATTTGGAAGTAGGTGAGGTGAGCTTTATCTTTAGCTTATTTTATGTTATCTGAAGATAACCTAAAACAAGCACCTGAAAATTAAAAATGGTTCTTTAACCCACAAAAAGTGAAATCTGAGTAATTACAACTTTTTAATTTTTTTTTTACACTGAAGCGTTTCTAGGTACAAGAGCTTCAAACAAGGAATATTAGACACCCTGCTGAAAGTCAAGATCTCAGCAGAGTCTGTGCACTTAGGAGCAAGGTATCCTCTGACTAAGGATTTCTAAGAGTGAAAATTTTCAATTAGGTGCCTAAACACAATTGAAGCTCCCTACCGAACAGAATTATCAATGTAATTAATATGTTTCTTGTACATGAGCTACTAATTTGGGAAGAAGTAACTTTTCCTAAACATAAAAAGAAACTGACTCATCATCCTCTCTGGCACTCAGAAAGACCTGTGATATATGTGACAATTGTAAATTATAAAGTGTGCCTGATTCATTATATGGGACTATCTTTGTCCAGTTTCACATTTTGCTTCCTTTTCCAGCAGTAGTTTGTTTTTTTTTTTTTTTTTAAAGCAGTGGAACACATTTTCAATAATTTATTTCATTTTTTTCAAGATATAACGTGCTGTGATTCTAGCAAAACCAAGTTGGTAAGTGCTAAACTTCAGAACAAACAAGAAGATTGTTCCACCCTTCTCTTCCAGAAAACAGAGCAACAGAATTTGTTGATTCCAGACACACAGAGGGCCCAATTCTGAGTAGTACTGAGTAATGGATGCAGGTGATAATGAGTACAGGTAAAAATGACAGATTATTCTTAGTGGCTACTTGCTCACCCTAGTAAAAAAAAAATTCATTTGCTTGCAGTTTTACCAGACAACACTACTTTTTTTTTTTTTTTTTTTTTTTCTTCCCCCCCTCGGGCTTCATATGGCTGATTTCAGAAGAATATATGGCTATGTATATATGTTTCAAATGCACTAACAGGGGAACTAGTCTGCTTACTTTCCAGGGACCATTTACTAATCTTGAATTTAGCTAACCAAGCAGTGGAGCAGGGAGTTTATAAAGATTCCCATAATTCTGCCTAGCACATGATTCAAGCACAGAACTCTTACTGTACCAGTAAAACTCATGACTAAAGAGGAAATATACTTGCTGAGCTGCTACTAGGATATGGATTATGTTAATTGCAGATGAATTTTATACATGGATTTTATTTCAAATTGTGGACATTGTCTCTTCTTATTTCGACAATGTGTGAACAGTCAGATGTGAAACTAGCTGTATAATGTGTCCTAGTGTTTCATAAAGGGAACATAATATTGATAAGAACCACAAAATAGTTTGGTCACGCTATGACATATTTTTCCTATTATTGCTATATTTCAAAGGGGTCAAATGTGGTTTCCAAACCCAGGATATTATCCTCTTTCCTGTAAGCTAACTTCAGGTCACTCAACAGTGGTAGGGGACTTTGAAAATATTGTATTGATTTTACTGATAAAATTCCCAGCTGAGTACCTAATTTGGGGCTGCAATAAAGTGTGCACAAAAGTAGTCTGAACTCTTCATAGAATTATTATTAATGGCATTAATTGATAGCAGAAGAGCATGAGTTATAAGTTAAAAGAGTGCATCTCTACTAAGGGACAATGGAGAAGGGTATTTTTCAGGGCTTATTTTTTTCACTTATTTGTTCAAGTTTCGTTTTACACAATTCTATTTTAAGAGTTAAGTGAGACTCTTAACAGACAATCCAGAATTGTCCAGTTTTATGATTTTTTTTTCCTAGTTCTTCAATCCTTTTATACATTTGGAAAAATTTCCACATAAGAGATGTTTCCTTTTACTTCAGTGGGACTATTAATATGTGTAAATTTTAACCAGGTCCAAGTATTCTGTGTATTTCTGACAAAATGTTAGAAAATCAAGTCTATTGAGTGGTCAGACAGTGCACAAAAGTAACTCTAGAAATCATAGATACCATACTGATTTATAGAAGGCTGTGCTAAAGAGTGTAGGATTTCCATCTCTAAGGGATCAGAATATAAACAATGACATGGAAAAGTGTTTTTCAACCTTTTTGTACTTTGAGACAATCTAAAAATGTTTTTAGTGGAAAGGAATACCCTATTTGAACTTGCAGATGATAAAGTAGCTTTTTCAGGGACCACTGACAGGAAGCTAAAGTATGCCCAAAGGGTCACAGACTATAAGCAAGAAATCACTGAAATTAATAATACCAAATTATCTAGCTTTGTTTCATAGGTTTGACATGTTGTCTTGAATCTGTCTTATTATATATCTGGACTTACATGTACTAAGCTCCTTACATATCTAGAAATGTTAAAAAAACACAGAAAAGTAAATTTTTTTTGGAATTTCATTACATCTCATGTAAGAGAAATTGTGTTTTATGAAGATAATAAAATGAGAAAACAATGATTCCATTCATATATAATGTGTCAGTAATTTATAACCAATTTATCAATGGCCATGCAGCTGCATTCACTGTAATTAAAAAAAAAAAAACAACTCATATAATGCTCACATAGTCTCTGAAAGCATAGCATCTTAATAAAGGAAGAGGAAGCCACCAGAGTAATTAGAAAGGTATATTGTAGTGCATATAATGGCAGAAGGATGTTTGTATTATAGTCCAACACATCATTAAGGATACAATTGTTATTTAATGTGGCACAATCATCTTTCTACTCTTCATGAAATCCACTTAAGTAATTACTTTTCTTAGCTCATTGGGTCTATGAACTGACAGTTTAGCAAAGTGCTATGTCTAAAGAAATACTGAATCTCAATTTTTATAATACTCTACTTTTTTACCTTGACTGTTACTGGTTATTTGAACTGTTGCTGCTTACCTGAAATGGCCATTTTCTCATTTGAAAAACTGATGAGGAGAGTGAAAAGGAGGGGTGAAAACTGGAATGTGGAGGAGAGAGAGGAAAGAAATACCAAAAGCTTACAGAGCTGTCTTAAAATATTAAATGGAAAGCCTCACTTCTTTTTTCTCTACAGTGTACCCCTTTCTCCCAGTCTCATCTTCTAAATATATATACATAAATAAATGCCATATTAGTTGCTTGTGCAGTGTTTAATCATTTTTATTTCAGTTAGCAGAAGAACAGTAGCTCGGTAGTGCAGAACCTTGAGTTGCTACTAAGTTGTTTTTAGGAGGAATAGTTTTACAAAGCACAGTTTTCAAGATTCGGGAGACTACATTCTTAGGAAAGTTAGTGATGAACGTAAAATAACATTATTTTTACCTTATAATCTTTTTGCATTAATTAATGCAATAATACAGGGGAGCAAACATAATTTATATACTCAAAGCTTTTTTTTTTCCCATCATGCATATTTTAATAGAAAGTTCAAGACCATTCTGCAGAGCAAGCCCAACATTTAGCCGACACAGAACTGAAGTGCAACATTTAAATTGCCCAACAGAATGCTTTTCCTCCTTTTTTTGCATTTCAAACTTTAAGCTCTCTTTCAAAGGAAGTTGTTGTCTTCATATTTGCTAGCATTGTAAGAAGGTAAGTCTGAAATACCTTTATCTTATTTGGTAGATCTATGTTTGATGCTCTTTGTTTGAATAGAAGTGTCAGCTGTATTTTACCTTATTATATAAAAAAGTTTCAGAATTTAATTAAGGGTCAAGTACCCGCTGTAGATAAATGCAACAGCTAGAGCATATTTCTGATCTCTCTGAAGACTGCAATCATGAAAATTATTATCATTGAGTAAAACTGGTCTCAATGATGGAGACTGGGAGATGGAATCTGTGTTAGTCAGCCATAATTTACATAATAATGGGTTCTGAGTTTTCATCAGCACCTTTTGTTTTTACAGTGCTTACTGCTACAGTAAATTGTCAAAATGTCATTCCTATCCAATCAGCCAGAAAATATCAACAGTAAACAAGGCACAAGAAGAAATTCTCTGGTTTAAAGTATGGAGGAAATAGTAGAACAGGACACTGAATAGTTGTAGCAGTCTTATTCTGTTATTTTCAACAGCACTGCTGAACAATTTATGAAAAATTACTTTTTAATGAAGCAATGCCACAGAGGGGAGTGATGTCATTAAAAGAATCTCAGCAAACAGTTAGATAACTGGTTCATTTATATTTATGCTTGCCATTACCTGTTTGTTTCTTCTTCCATGGGGCAATATATTTCACTCCTCCAGTCAAAATAGGATCAGCTGGAAAATTATTACAGTCTGGGTAGCCTCAGATATACAAGTGCCCAAAAGCAACTTAATCAAGGAAAACATCCAGTCCTAATGAAAATGCTAGCCCAAATATGTCTATTTTCTCTTTCTCTAACAAGCACACAAAGCGTGATAGTATTTAAACTGAAACGAATTCAGTATAACTTTCTGCTACCCTCTAAAATTCTCAGAAGTGCAAGGAGAGGAGGAGCATGAATAAGTCACAGTGTAGGCTTTATAGCCGTCATATACTGTATGCGAATTAAAAGATTCACATTGTGTTTGAAATAAAAATGAATAAAGTGGCATCCTGCCAAAGAGAACCCGAAGCCACCCTTGTGTGGAACTGAAATAACTTGGCTCAAGTAGTACTTTATTTATTTCTAGAAAATGACAAGTTGTATAAATGTATCTTTAAAACAGAGAGTCAAAAACTTTAAAAAAAAATTCTTTGCATTGTGGTTCATAAGGTTGACATAGTCATTGCCTGTATATAAACAGAACAAAACCTGATAAAAGTTCCTCAAGGAGGGCTTCCAATACTGTGTTCTTAAAAACCTTCAAAAGATGTGATCACACAGTTGAGTCACCACAGAAAAGATTCACAGTACCTTCTTTTGGAAATGAATTAGAGTTTTAAAATCTATTGAAATGAAGTGTTGACATAAGGAAATATTTTGTAGAGCTTTCAGGTTCCTTTACCATTCACTTTATTTTACTTGGCTACTTTTAATTTTTTTTCCACTTCTTTTCTTTGAAAATCCTTCATTGTCCAAGCCCTTTCGATTAAGCAGCTTGCCTGAATGAAAGCACTGTGATGAGGTGGCGGTGCATCAATAAACAGGGTGCCTCTCAAAGCGGGACAGAATGCTGAGAAATAGGGCTGATCAGCAGTAATTACTCTGACACTTCATGCAGTACAGGGAATTAACTCCTAGGACTTTGGGCCAAATGGAGAAGTAGGAGTTGATGTTCCACATTGTGAATGCCTCAGTGCCTGAACCCATTATGAGTTTAAACGGAGATGGGAATTCACTATATATAGGGCTTTTTTCTCTCCTTCTCCCCACCCCCAGCTAGGAATGTGAAGCAGAGTGTAGAAAATAGAAATAATTTGGGGTGCTGAGCAGGCTGCATTTCTGGTTTTTTTTTTGCTAAGGCCTTTGCATTCATTTTTCATAAAATCACAAATAATTCACTAAAGGGATGCCCATAACAAGCATATTTATGGGAATGCACCGACCGTGTTGAGGAAGACACTCCATATGCCAAGTTAAGGAAGTGGAATTGCTCTAAGGCAGACCTGCAGAAACTAAGGTACACAGAAACACGTAACAGGAGGGGGGAAATACAGCTAAAAAGGCAACTAGTTAGCAGCTGCCACTATGACCTTTAACTGCATCCATGGTAACTGGGCTAAAGATGGAGTTCCATTTTATTATTCTCACACCCACAATGTTAAGCCTATGAATCCCATTGCAATTTAATGGCTGAAATCAGAAGGCAGATCTGTGTTCATTGGACCAGTGCCGACATCCTCTTAGCTAATGAGTGCAATAAACATTTTCATGCCAGGAAACCAATGCAAGTGGAAATATTATGCCATGCAGAAATCTATCCCCCAAACACAAAGAAATGGTCAGTAAAGCCAGTCCTTTATGTTCATTTGCATATACTGCAATTTTTCAGGGTTTAGGCCACTCGTCTTTAAGCAGGAAGATATTTAACTCATATATTCTTTAATACTGTGCCATGCAACAGCATTCAATTTATATTAAGAACTGTGGGAAGAATTACATATTCCAGAGCTAATGACTATAGCTGCCTCCAATTATTTTCCTAAAGGAATGCTGTTTTCAAAAACTATTTTTGCTTTCATGCACTGAAAATATATTTCATCCATTTTCAGGCTGTGTTCAGTACCACCAGCTGAGCAAAAAACAGTAAACCTGCAAACTCTTTCAACAAGAAAGAAGGCTTTGTTCTAACTTTTGTTGCTGTTGTACTGTGACTCATAGAGTTTTTCTTAAGCATCAGTGACAACAATGTCATATCTTTGCCATGTGAGCTGAAAGCAAGACATATATCATCCTTATTTGGGCTGAAGAACCAGAGCAACAACAACAGCGGTTAAAAGGATCTGTGCTGGATGCGACTTTGAAATCTCAAGCACTTCCACCTCTCAAATTCTGTGGTAACCTGTAAAGTCAAAAATGAGATGTATGGAGTGGAGCTAAGAATTGATTTGTAAGCCTTTACCTGGGAAAAACAGAAGCAATGAAGAGTAACCACAATTATTTTAAAAATCATAAATGTAGCAATTTAGACACGTCGAGCCATTGAGTCATTTATCTGTCTTACCTCTCAGCCTCCTCTAAAGAAGGAACATCATTCTTATCCAAAACAGACCAGGGTGAAGAAGAAAACTCTCAATGCATAAATGTGCAGCTGGGAAATGAAGGTCACCAAAATCTCCTTGAACTCTTGGGTACACCCACCATGTTTGCTTCAAAGTGGCACAGTCAAAGACATAAAACTGCATTAGTACACTCATAAAGAGCGTTATGTGAAATATCCCTGCCTCTCACAGTCGACTTCCTCCTCTCTCTTAAAATACCCAGAATTTTATTTTTGTTATAATGTTAGCATGGCATAAGGAGAGAGGGCTTAATGACTTCCCTTGACAAGAACTGCATGTATTTTTTTTTTTTTATGGAATACTGCCAAATATCCTTTGTAATAAAAAGCTTGAACTATTTTGCTAACAGAAGCCGCTTGTTCTGGTAACTGTAAAGGTCAGACAGAAAATAATTTTGGTGTTTCTTATCTTTTAAAATAATGTCACTTTTTATCATTACGGTAACATTTTTGGACAACAAAGAAAAAACAGTAGATGTGATACTCCACACCACCAGGTAAACTATTTCTTAAAAGACATTAGGTTAAAAAAGCTGTTAGCCAATTATACCAAAGACTGGAAATGTCACAAAAGCCAATGAAATCTCCCTGGTAACATTCAGAAATAATATGCTTTGGATCATACGCTATATTAAATGACAACTGTCAATTTAAAAAAGAAGTTCTCCAAAATCTTTGATGTATGACAATTTAGAAGTTGAAACACACTGTTCTTACCATTTAATATCTTTTAGATAAAAAGCTTTTGACATGCTAACTAATGTGAAGGAATAAGTGCTCCTCTCATTTCCCTAACACTGTACTGGACTGCCCTGAGTAGCTTTTTTGTGATAAATGTCATAAGAAACAAGGTGGTATGTAGCCATTTTAGTTAGTTAAATATGCACTTATATTACATTACATAATAACAGAGACAGGTGAAATTTTTCTATTCTAAATATTGTTCTTTGGTACTGGTTTTATTTCAGTTAAAATGGGCATTTGAATAGGCACTGATTGTCAATATTATTTAATCCATTTTTCTGTCTGGGACTGTAGTACAGCATGATTCAGAGGAAGCTGTCAGTGTCTGAATGTGCAGCCATTCCAGGATAGAAGGTCTTTGAACTGCATGTTAGTTGTCCTTTTCTTGTTGTTTGTTTGCTTTCCCCACAAAATGGAAATCATCTGTAGCTTCAGGTACCTGGATTGGGCGGCTCCCAGGTAGCAAAGAAAATCTCCCTGGGGCAGTGCTGGGAGGCAATTCTGGGCAGGTCACTTCAGCCAGGCTCTCAGAGTCATCGACCTTGCAGGATGCGTCCTCCTACCCCTGAAGTTCATCTCAGCTGTTAATGCAGTGGCTCAAATCTGTGTGCCTTTGACAGGGTCCCAAGTGGAAGTCTCCCATTTCAAGGATAATCTGAATTTGAATCCTATCAGATGTAAACTCTTCTCCTGCCACTGATGGAATGGGGATCAGTAATAATACTCAGATAAGCCTGATCCTGAATAAAAGGGAGTGTTAGACAGTCTAAACCATAGGTGATCAAAAAATACAAAAGCGATTTCAGCAAAGACATTTAAGGTATGAATTTTGAGTTGCCTAAATTAACACCCTGTAAAAGGGGAGATTTAGCTAAATAAATAGGAAGCCTCTAGGTATGTTGGCTGACTTTAATGAGTTGTGAGTGTGTGCTAATTGTTAGGCACAGCATGGATGTTGTTTTGTGGTTCGAAAAATATCATGTTGAAGGTCTACACTGCTTAGTGGTTGGCAGACTATGTTTGAAGATGATTCAAAGACAAATCTGCACCCCCCAATAAAGGAAAAGTCATAGGCAGTATAGACCTCATCAACTGGCATCATTGGACTCTGGGGGAAAGATTAGATCCTGAGCTTCTTCTAATTACTGTTATAGACATAGATCAAGAACACTGCTGAATGTTGCCTCAGATCACCTCCAGATATTTCACTATTTTGCTGAAGAGCAAACCACAAGTTAACCATACCACAACTGGGAAGCTTTATGAACAAAATCAGTGAGTCCGTATACTTATGCTGTATTCACCAGAAAAAAATGAAATAGCAGATAAAGGATGGTAGCACAGTTGTGAAGAAAGTAATAAACATGATCTTCTGGGAAATCTTTCTGACCCCAAAAGCAAGAGCAAAAGACAGAGAACACTTGCTGGAACTTGGGCTGCACAATATGTTTGAAGATGAAGGTTTTGCTTTTGTGGACCACGGGGGCATTGGGGCCTCATTTTGCTAGGCCAGTGAGCTGCACTGACAGAGGGGGCTCCAGCTCCTGGGCAGGCACCGTCTTTGCTTGGAGTAGGTGGAAGATACAAAATGACATTTCTAACTGAAGACAAATGTAAATATGTATAAGCTGTGTATACCCCATTAGAGCCCGTAAAGTGCGGAAAATTGAAGGAACCAAGCAAAAATGTATGAAGAACACAGGCATAAAAAAGATGGCATTTTTAATTTTTGCCAAAGAAAATAATCTACATATATTGCAGAACTTTCAGAAAGTTGAAGACGAATGTATATCATTACAATACCAGTACGATATTGAAAGTGCAGACTTAATAAACACTTCTGGTTTGAATCTGAAATTGTATGTTTAGGTATGTTTTATGGATGATTGATATTTTGTTCTTTGGTAAGGGTTATATTTAATTTCATGTACATATGAACAGATGTTTTCTTTCCTTTATATTTTCAGCACAAAAACCCCAAAACATTTTAAACAGTATTTGGACTTGCTTTTAATAGCCAAATATGTATCTAGGTACTTAGAAAATGTGTTGAAACTTCAGAATTTATTCAGTAAAAATCACTTTATCTACGTGCTTACACTATTTACTATGAGACAAGAGAAAAGGAACCTTATTCCTATTCAAGAGGAGGGAGAGTTGAGCTTTCCTTCCCCAGCTTATGTGTGATATATATATATATAAACACAGACACACACACACAAAAGTTAAAGAGAGCAGACTTCTTTATGGTTTTGGAATGACATTTAAATTCTACCATACTTAGTTTCCTTATAGCTGTTGATAGAGGTAATTCCAAATTCTGCAATACTTTTACATGCATCAAAACTAATGTCCTTAGGTGACTTAACCATTCAAGGTAAAAAAAATCAGGCCTGCTGGTATCACATAAAATAATGAAGAGGATTTCCCATTAGTAATCAAAAAGGGTGTTGAACAACAACAACAAGTGATTAACATTCTGAAATCTACAGTACTGGATAACCAGTACTTAAGAATTCCTATGAGCAGCTGGAGAAATGTTCAGCACATTGATGACAATTCTGAGCGAGTCCTAACACATAATAAATGCTATAGAAAGTAATGAGATAATATTACTTGTCAGACCCCTTTCCCTGCTGCTACTCTTATGCAAAACATTGCAAAGCTAACACGGGATGTTTCTCCTCCGATTTCACAAGAGCTAGTACCAGAGAAATAATTGCAAGTATTTTGTTAACAGCCTAAAAGTCAGAATAATACTACTCCTGGAAGAAATTATGGATAAGTCAGTGGTAAAAACAAAAAGAGAGTGCTATGGAGGTAGAAAAGGATGCTTAGTAAACTAAGTTATTAGAAATATGATATTTTAATGCAACCAATCCTTACTTACATTTCTAGAAGTGAGGATGAAAACCACAGAACAGTATGACTGACAAGATTGGCTTAAACTACAGAGGATTCTTACTAGATAAGCAACCAAACAATGTCTCAGAATGGAGCAATGTAGAAAATCCCTAATATGATTGCTGAATGTTCACTGAGGAAGCAGGAGAGTTGATCCTTCTGTTATAACTTGGGGAGGACAATTCTGGAGCATTGCATCAACTCTGCAGTCCTCATTTTCAGAAAGACTTAATGAAGCTACTGGAAAGGGTAGAAAGGAAATACAGAAATGTTTCAAAAGTGGGAAAAAATGCCTTCTAGTGAGAGATTTGGATCTTTCTGTTTATAAGCAGAAGATTGAGAGGTGCCTTGCTTATGGCATATATACCTTCTCAGGCAGAAAATAATGGATATGAAAGGACTTCATAATCTAGTGGAGGAAGGCATAATAAAAACCAAAGGCTGGAGCCTGAAGCCAGATGAATTCAAATTGGAAATAAGGCACACACTTTTAATGCTGATAGCTATTAGCTATCAGAACACATTATAGAGGGAAGTGGTGGATTTTCCATCTCCTGAGATCTTCAAATCAAGATTAGATAACTCTCAGGAAGATATACCTTAGCTGCAGAGAAACTATTTGGCTCAAGGTAGGGATAACTGTGTGAAAGATAAGTGCCTGTGATCAAGAAGAAAGTAGATTAGATGATCTAAGAGTTCCTCTTTGCTTCTTGCACTATGAAAATTTGAAAACCCGCAGTATGTAGCTGGGAGTTAATCTGAGTCTTCCACCCCAGATTTAGTCCAATCAGATTACTGGTGCATTGAAGCAAAATTCATACCCTATCCCTCACTCTTTTATATTCCTTTGCAGGGTTTACCCAGAGGGAAGTCAGATTTATTGCGGTTTGCTTTCCTTCAGTATGCCGCTAAGGCAATGCTGCTCTGTGTTGGAGAAATTAATGGAAAAGATCTGCAACCACTGTTTAGACTTTCATTCATGCTTCATTTCCAGAGGACCTCAAAAGACATATCAATGTCTCTGGCATGTACTCCTAGGATCATGGCATGGCAAAATGCAGAAAAGTTGTCTTGACTATAACACCTATTAATTTTATTAATTATATGACTTTGTGTTTGCAGTCTTCACTCCCAAGCCACTGCAATTACTGGAAAATCCTTGCTTCACGTGTGAGCAAAGATATCTAAGGGAATGGTTTTGTAATTTGTGGCATCCACAGATAGGTACAAAGAAGTTGAAAAATCATTGTTATGTTAAATGACATCCTTTATTAAAGTCCAGGTAGGACAAGACAGGAAAATATTTTATCTGATCCTGGCCTCCTATATCAGACAACTGGTGTAAATAATTTGATTACAGGGCTTGTATTTCAAAATACCAAAGACTAGTGGTGACATTAACAGGTAGGTAGTCAGTAGTGCAGAATCTCACAATTTTGGTAACGTGGCATGCATTTATTTATCTCAGGTTTTGGCTCAAAATTTCTGGCTTCAAACATGATTTTGTTTGAATCATGATTTTCCCCTCACATGATGGTAAGGGGAATAGAAAAAGGATGTGCAAGGCAACGTAGGTAGGAAAAAAATGAAGATTAAAAGATTGGTTTAACAGGAAAAAAGGGGAGAAGAAAAAGCCATCATATATTTGGAAACAAACAAAATTATCAGGTGAAATTATGGTTTATGAATAACAGTTCCATGGACTCTTAATGCACAAGTAATTTCATTTACCTTGAGCTGTCAATGTCTGAAGTTATTGCCATAGATTCCCTCTAATGCCAGTGGAGAGAAGTAGATGCTTTCAGGACATGATTCAGCTGACCTATTTTAGCCATCTACTTCAGGATGAGATGAATCATACCCTAAAAGTGCCCATTTCTCTCTATTGATTATGAAAAGAGTCAAGGGTGACAACTTCAGATGTAGACATCTCAGTTATAGATTTTTGTACTATGTTGGATGAATCCCACTATTATAGCCTATAGAGTCTGACACATCTTGACTTTTTTCCATAATCTCTTATTGAAAAAACATCTAGTATGGAAAAATAGACGAGATACACATACATTTGTATCAGGTGCAATTTACTGTAGAATGGCTGGAAAATTGACATTATGTGTGTGAATTGTTGACATTTTGATGAAAAAATCAACCCCCAAAATTTTTCACTTGAGAAAGAAAATATTTCTTTGGAAATACTGAGATGACATTGACAGGTCAGTACTTTAGGCTTCCAACCTTCACTATAGGGCACTGTTTCTGCCTGGTTGACATATTCCAGGATTCATCCTGATTCCTTCCATTAGTGATCCTGGTTGTGCTGCTTGGGATCCTCATTCTAGTAACACCTCACAAGAGATGAACCCACCTAAGCTGCCAGAGTTAGGCAAGAGAGATTGGAAGCATGAAGTAGTGAATTTACAAGTTCTGCAAGATGGTACATTTTTAACTGAAGTCTGTAGAGTTTTGATACAATGACAGAAAATTAATGTTTAAACAAGCACATGGCAATTTTTTTTAAGAAATAAAATTAGTTAAGAATCAACAAACTGACTTCTCAACACCCAGACTGATTATGCAGTCTTCAAAGAAAGCTGAATTATGATTGTACACTTACTCTTTATTTTGTTACTGTATTTCAAGGCTCTTTATAGTATTCTAAGTCCCCTTTGATAGACTTTGTTTCCTTTCCCTTTCCCTTTCCCTTTCCCTTTCCCTTTCCCTTTCCCTTTCCCTTTCCCTTTCCCTTTCCCTTTCCCTTTCCCTATCCCATTCCCTTCCCATTATTTTTTCTTGCTTCTTCTCTCAGCCTTTTGTTTTCTCCATTTCTCTCTTGTGAAGGAACTGTGGATGGTGTTAATAAACTTACAACAAATTTTACCAATGTGTAGTTAGTAAAGATTACTTTACCAAGAGTAAGTACATTCTTATGCAGAAAAGCACAGAAAACCACAAATTAGATCTGTTCTACAGGTTATCAAATCAAACTTAAGTGCAAAGATATGCATAAGTTAAGTTCAGAAATGTCTTTGAAGATAAATCTTATGCATAAAGTTTCTAGAGATAACATCATGTTCAACTTACAGAGACTGCATTACTCACGTGCATAAAATAGTAACTGTGAATGGCTTAAACAAGTCTTGCTCTTCAAGAGGCCAGAGATTTTGACTCTTGATTCCAGATGGGGGGAATTGAAAGGTAGAAAACTTAATTTCAGTGTTTCTTTTAAAAGAAAATCTCAGTTTTAAAAAGAAGACCAAAGGCTGAATAACCTCTGAGGTTTTGAGTTTCCTTCAGAGAACTCTGCTGATGTTCCATTATTTGTCAATAAAACTAAGGTGGATGGAGAAATAGACTACTCTTAGTTTTATTTGGAATTTAAATTAAAATGCTTATAACAGTATATGATGCAAATAGAAAATAGACTTTAATGATACACGTTACACACAACCAAAAGCTCTAATGACATAGTCAAGAACTCAAAAAATTTGCCTTTTAAATATGCATAATGTTTTGCATTTGATTATGTATTCACATATTATTTATTTTTACAGATGTCACCTTGCATTTTCCTAAACCTGATGCCCTCTAAATTCAAATCTGCCACAGCCTTCTCAATTCAATATCTTCTTCGTAAGTGGTCCTTTAACCCAGCCCCATTTTCACTCACTGTAGTGAAATCCTTTGTCAATTCAGCATGAGATTCACTATTCACAGTAAAAGTCTCATCTCAGAATTTTCAGCCAGGCTTAGGCATCCTTAAGCTATCCTGATCTCTGTTCTGCCCATGAGGACCCACAGCTACCTTTTTTTTACACCGTTTCTGTGCTGGTTTTACAGGCTATGCCTATTGCCTGACTCCCTACCTCAGAGGGTAAGGGCTTCCTCTTTCCTAAATACCCACCCCAGTTCACTGCTCAGTGAGCAGTGTGTGTGTGTGGTAATGTTGAGGGAATGATTATTCTCCTGTACACTGCTACATCCAGAAATTGTGTTCAGTTTTGGGAACCCAATGCAAGAAATACATAAATCAGTGTAATCAAGGGGCTAACAACACATTCCCATAAAGAATGAGCATCTGTGGCAGCTGGGTTTTGTTGAGCCTGGAGAGGTGGCTGCAGGGGGACCTCAGACCCAACTTTGAATATTTATGGGTAGGCTAGTCAGATGGCAGAGATCATTTTATCACTGAGGTTCATGACTAGAGAACAAGAGATAATGGACTTCGCTGGAATGGGAGGTATTCTGACTGGATGTGAGAAAAAAGGTTTTTAACTGAAGAAAATAAGGTACTAGAGTATATTGCCCAGAGAGATCATGGAATCCACTCTTAGAGGTTTTCAAGACCTGAGAGGACAAAGTCCTGAGCAACCTAACTTCTGAATTTGATGTTGAACTTGTTCTTAAGTAGAAAGCTGAGCCAGAGACCACCTGAAGACCCTTTAAACTTACACAAGTCTGGAATACTCTGAAACATCTGTTGAAAATATTTTCCCCAAAGTTCTTTACTTGTCCAAGTTAGAATAGGTTTGGATTTATATCAATCCTATGAATCCTTTTAAAACTTCAAGCCTTTGCTTGAATAGGCACAGAATATTTGAAACTCTTCAAAGGAAAGACTGCTAGAATTTTTTCAGTGTATACAAAAGATGATCTCCCTGGACTCTTTGTTGGATACTAGTGGGTCTAGAATACATGAAGAAAGAAAAATTAAGTCTGAGACAAGGTGGATGTGAAAAAAGAGGTCTGAGACTCTTGCTGGTCTGCCAATAGTGCTACCAAAGTTGCTGCTAATCCATCATGAATACAGAGAAAGCTCAGCTTCCCATACACCAGCTAAACATCACATGTTAAAACCAGGCAATTTGCCCGATACTAGTTCTTTCTTAGTGGGAATTACCTCAGTTGGGCAGATGAAGAGGCAAACCAGAATATAGTCTATTATATCATCTGTTCTTAATGCACTATATTGTTTTTAAATTGAGTTGTATGGAATTAATAATTCAAGGTATTGGCCAGTTGTAAAAATTATGCCTGGTATCAGCTGTAATCTTACAACACTCTTTCTCCCCTCCCTCCATGCCTCTCATCCCCCTTCCCCCCCCAAATTTATTGCTGACCTGCCATGAGGTTTTCCTCTGAGATTCCTGTAGTATTTCCAAAAATGCATGATTTATCTAAGAGATGATTGCTGACGTCTAGTAAAGTCAATAAAAAATTAAAACAATGCTACATCTACAAGTACAGGACAGCCACCAACACAAAAAGAAAATAAGGTGCATTTTGTCATATTTTATGGTGAAGAAAGACAAAGATAGAGCAATGATTATTCCTCTTCAGCTTGGAAGCTAGGGATTTCTTGTAGAAAAATGTCTAATAAAAAAATTGGGCTGCAGAGAAAATTAAACTATAACATGATGGGAAATATCTCAAAAGTGGAATATAAAGAGAAAAGAAAAGCTGAAATATAACAGCTTGAAAGAGTATTTTCATAAATGAAATCCATCACTATGGATACTTGTCTGGTTGTGTTTGAATGTTTATCAGCGTGTTGATTAAACTCATAAATGATAAGTGAAGTTTATATGTGGAAAATCTTTTGGGAATTAAGAAACTATATGCACTCTACAGCTGATGTCAACATTTTCATTCCATATTTTCTAAAGAAGCCAAGAAAAAGACAACCTGTTAGTAAGGTGTCCAGGATGGGCAGACTTATAGCAGAAGAACTCAGATAGATCTACAGATTTATGTGGAACAATTTTCAAATCTGGAATAGGAAATGGACTTTCTTGTACCAGAAACGGCTGTAAAGTCCTGAAAAGAGGAATGAAAATTGGCAAAACTACCTTCAGAATATCTGCAGAACTTTTGAAAACTTCAAGATGTCACATTGCTGTAAGTATTCACTTCAAAGGCACAAAGACTTAATCATAAAACTATGTTTCTGGTCATTTTAGTCTATTTATATTAGGTATATAATGGCCTTTCATAGATTTGCTTGTTTGAAATATAACTCAGTAGAATTCTCCTTATCCACACCAATATCTTGTACATTTCTGACTCACCTCACTTGAGCTTGGAGGGTTGTTTCAGGGTAGCAGCTCCCACAGCCCTTCCTCAATGGATATTTCCAGGTGGATATTGGCATTAGTTCTTGCAGTCCAGGAGTTTGGGGCAGACATAAATGATGGCAGGCTTTGCCCTGAGCCAATTCTGTTCATGTAACCCTCCACACCACTGCAGCCAGACCACCGTTTCCTGAGGCCTGGATAAAAATATTTCCTCTACCACAACCACCCTAGGGGAATAAAAAAACCTCAGCAAAACAAAACTGAACTTTCCATACAGCTTTTTATTTTAAACAGCCAATGTTAAATTTCTGCCAAACTTTGAAGGTGTTTTTGATTATGTAGCTTTCAACTACCATGGAATTAATATAGAAAAACTTGTGTTCTTCAGGGAGCCCTGTCATACATCTGCAAAATAAAGTTCTTTTTATGTACCTACACATTAACATTGACATCCACTCCCTCATTTAATTAACAACATTTGAATGTCGTTCCCTTTCATGTAGTAATTGTTTTTTTTTTATTCCTAAAATGATCTCTTGTTTTGTAGAGAGATACAATTGGAAAATGTCAAGATTTGTGCAGAAAAATACTCCAGTAACAATAAGGGGTTCCTTTTACCTTGTGGTTTTTGGAATATAAGTCTGGCCTTTCCTAGCAAGTTTTGAAGAAAAAAATCTGATAAGGGAAATGAGCATCTAGATTTTGACTTGAGGGGAGAATTTTCTAAATTATTTGTTTCTTTCTTTCAGTGAGTTCAAAGTGAATATGCTGGGTCTGGGAACTCTCATCTCTTTAGGACCCTGGTAGCAACTATAAATAGTTGTGGTTGTTAATGTAGGTACACACACTGGAGAATCTAGAGCATGTATTATTACATGTCCTCCAAAGAGTTCAATTCCAAAGAAGAAGAAGCTAAAACTGCATTAGAAATGCTTCACTTCAACAGCCAGACAAAAGATATATGGTGGAGGAACACAATCCAGTGTTCACTACCTACTTGAATTTCTTTAATAATGCCAATGACCTCATGAATATTAAAGCCAGTCCTGGGTTATGTGTCCTTATGTAAGCTATTCCTCTTGTATCCAGTAAATGGTGTCCATGCAGTTATTAAAAAGAAGAAAAGAGAGGAAAGCGAGGTTAGATCACAGGGGAAAGGTCAACCTCTTGGGAGGGGTCTCAGTACTCTTTGTTCAGTACTTCTTCTAAAGAATGAAGAGATACTGTGTAAATAGTTTGGGTTTTTATAAATCAGACTTTAAGTGTGTCAAAGGCAATCCTTTGTTTATGAAACATACGTGTGCACAGTAAGATAATATTGTAGTGATTTTAATGGTTTTTTACTTCACTGAAAAATTTCTTCCAATTAAATACTTTAGTGGAGAGGATATAACTATTGTGTTACAACAAGCATAGTCCTTTATAGTAATTTTTCTGGTGACTAAAATATTTATGTAATTATTATAGTAAGTGAACTGATGTATTTTGCTACATTTTTGCATAGATTTGGGATAAGATACTTGGACATTTCTGAATAAAGTCCTAGCAAAAAGAAATAATTTCTTCTAAAATTTTTTTCTTTAATTGGTGAAATTATTTAATTAGCAAGGTTATTTTTGTGTGAAATTTCCTAGAAGTGGAATTTCTAAGAGTCATAAGATAACTTTGAAGAATACCCTTTCGAGGAAATTTGGAAAAATAGCAGGAAGAAAAGACTTGTAGCAGACATTTTTAACTAGTTTTATGCATCCAAATGAAGAAATACAAGTTCTGAATGGTTGTATGAGCAATATCAAAATGCATGTTATGCTGGAGGTTCATTTCCATTTCAAATTCTGGCACCTCCTCTAGCATAGATTACCTTTTCTCTCTCACCAGTCCCCAAATTCATTTGCCTTGAAAAGAAGATCTTTTGCACTATTTCCTGAAGAAAAGCTGTTTTGATCAATTAGGTCAGAAGCAGCTTCTGTATTTTTGAAACAAAACCTGGGAAAAAAAAAACCATCTTACAGGTACTAGTTTATCCCTTTAATACCTCCATTAATATTAAATAAATCCTGCAAATACAGTGTCTTGGTTATGGAAAATATATTAATTGGGCGTGCGTCAGGAATAAAATACAGGAACTCACTTTTAATATTTCTTAAATCAAAAGCTTCTTGTTTTGAACAGCTAACCTATTTAGATTTTCCTTCTGCCTCTCCCTTCCAAATGCAAGATCCTTCAGCTGACTGCTGCACTCCAGTGCTGTCTGTGTAGGTTACAAGCAGTGAAATGCATAATAGACCTCTTCATTTTTACCTGTCCTGGTGTCAATGTTACTTCCACAAATGGCTGAAAAAAAAATCATAATTTTTCTTAATGCTCAGAGCCAAATTTACTACCAAGCACCTCTGTAATCTGCAATTATGCTGAGGGTTTTTTTGGCATCTGACTCAAGGTACCCTTCAAAAGCAAAAGAAAATCCTCACATGTGGGATCTTTTTCTGGTCCAATGTGTTTCCATCTAGATCATAAATATCTAACTGAAAATAATTATATAAATGCAAGGAAAATCAGTTAATTTTATTGAGGATTTTTATTATACGTAATTCCTAGGTCAGTGGGTTAGTGGTGTATGTTTCAGAGATTGCTGGGCAATAGCAATCTATTTACTGATAAAGTAGGAAGCATGTAACATTGGAAGACAAATCTCCTAAAAGCCCAAAACTTCAAATGAGTTTTCTTAAATGTACTCCCATGAATAGACCCACTAAAATCAATGAAACTACTCGTGTGCATAAATTTAAGATTATGCAAAAGTCCTTGAAGACAGGAGATTTAGCTCTTAATTATTTTAGGTCACTGAAGGAAATGGAGGCCATGGTGTCTCCCAGAACAGGTGACAAATCTGCTTAGAAAGGTAATATGGAAGTGGCATAAGGAAAAGGTGTATAAAGCAATCTTGTCCGGGAATGCATGAGCACACTGATGCTGCTATAGACTATTCGGCTGGGAAATGGCTGATCTAGGTAATTATATTGCAAAATCTTTAGAGGAGACAACCTATACAAATTTTAGAAGATACAGGTTAGGGACTTAAGGTAGCTGCTGGATACATAATTCACTCCAAATAATTTGTTAGACAAACCTAATTTCCTTTTTCTATTTGTGAATTGTACAAGAGCAGTTTATTACTTAGATTTATTATTTAAAATTATTCCCTGAATGAAGGTGTAACATTTATGAGAACTTCATTGCAAGTGCTTGATATTCAAGATTTGGCACTCAATATTGTTTTGTTGGTTAGTTTGAGCAGAACATATCACTTGTTGTGTTTCTCTGAGTGCAAGTAACTCAAAGTCAGATTTTCTATTCTAAATCATCATATTTCAGAATTCAAAGATCACTTTCTATTCCCATTTTGCGGAAATCACAAGACGTCTCACAAACATTCTGGCTAAAAGTACATTTGTTCAAAATTAAACATTATTTTTATGGAATTATTTTGTCCTATTATGTCTCTATTTATCTCCTATAATGTCTCTACTTCTCAGCTACAATAGGAAAGTTTATCATTTAAAAACTAAATTAACGGGGATAATTTCGTCCAACTGCATAATCCCCTAGATGGGATATTGTGGAACGTCCCATGCCTTATCCATCAGTCCTAATATGTTAAGAATAAGACTTCTAATAACGGTACCAATAAAGACTTAAACTTTTAGGTGTTTAAAATCAGTCAGAGGAAATTTTTTAGAATAAAGAGATCTTGAGACCCTTTTTTTGTATGCTTATAATATGAGGGAAATTTCTATCTTGGTCCCCTTTCTGCTTAACTACTTCCCACATCATGGAATAAAACTTTTTTGTGGTCCTCCTGTTGCTGGAAAATGCTATGATAAATAGAAGATAGTAAAAAAACATGGTTAGAAAAAAAAAAAAAGAAAAGAAAAAGAGAAAACATCTTAAAATAGTTACTAACTCCTGTTTTTCTTGAGAAGGAAGAAAATAGTTAAAGAATCATAAGAGAGATATCTAGAGATATTGCAGTGCTCTTAACACAAGCAATATTTAGTAATTTCTTAGCCCTGGCTTGCAGTCAGTCATCCTAACCATCTGCTCAGAACTGAACTTTTTCTTCTTCTTCAGTGTAGTTGAACTATATCAACAGAAACAATTTTTTCAGGGAGAGTAAATGTACCGCTACGAACAGTTTGATGAAAGACGAATCTTTGTATTCCTGGAAAGTAAGTCTTCCTGTAACAAGCAGCTAATGTTTGAACACGTCAAAGCAAGCCTTTTAGAACAGGAGATAAGAGCACTTGAATGATTCTTGCAAAGTGGTAACTGGCTAACTGGCCCAAAAGCAAATGTTGTGTACGGTAATTTATTCTGTGAGTTACACTTTCCTCAGACTTGAAAAGATTTTTACCATGACTCAGTACATTGGGTTTGACTCCCACTCTCACTCGGAAGAATTGGGTCTGAAATACAGACCCGCTGTACAAGCAAACATTTTATTCCTACAGGCAATGTTATTGGCATAGGCAGTGGTAAAATAATGGCCAGATCCATATTAAGGATGGCTTGCAACATAATGTCAATCTGAGGTGGGGTGTTTACTCATGGTTTTAATTTTAATTATGCTGTTAAATGCTACGCTGCAGAAGCTTTAATATTTAAGCAACTATATTGATCTAAAAGTACTGTTATTGATAAAAATTCTTTGCTTTCAGAATTGGGGAATAACACACTGCCAGAAAGCCTTTATTGCTGGCATAAGTTACAGCTGTGCCAGAGGGGATAGCTACACTAACCTGGTGTCACTCTCTCGGCATGTGGCCTGTTCAAAGTCATTGTTTACGTGGACTTTCTACCATATGGAGTTATCAACATTTTCTTACAGACATCTCAGCACTGCTTTGTACTTCCAGAGTGAGAATATAACAAGACAGACTTTGTTTTCTCTTTGTCTCCTTTGAAAAACTAAAAAAAAAGAAAAGAAAAAGAGTTCTTTCTTTCCCGAGTAGTCTTCCTCCACTAGAAATATATGTCGTTATAAATATTAACATGTTTAAGTATAGACAGTTATTAATACATTGTTAATTCTCATAATTTCGGTGTCCTATTCTTCCCGCTAAAATGCCTTAGAGTGAGTATGCTGGCAATGTCTTTTCACCCTGGGAAGAGGAACAACTCTTTCTCGGAGGGATGCCCTGTGGTTGTCACCCGGGCTGGGCCCAGCTCTGCACACAGTGAAGGCCTGGGCAGAAAGCGCTTACTTAGCGCACGCGAGACCCTGTGGGCCCAAACACATGGGGCATTCTTAGGTGGTATTAATATGTAAGAAGGTGGTTAGGATCCTGCCAGGCGTGTTTGGGCATGCTGCCCAAGGCCCTGGTGTGGGTTGCGTGCAGGCACAATGCGCTCTTGTCTGCTCCTGGGAATGCATTTTGAGCAAGTGAGTTAGATATACCTCTGGAAACTTGAGTAAGGCAAACTGTTCCGGTTCATGTTAGGAGGGGAAAGGAAATGAATAAGGTAAAAATCTTTGTTAGCCCAGCAAGTGCAAAGAGCATTCTTTCATGCACAATAAACAGTAAAGGAAGTAAAAGGTAAGTAAGAGTAAAAGAAAATTTTGAGCCCTCCTCTGCAGCAAAAACACCATTAAATTCCTCAAAAGACTCAGATGTGTGTAAATAAACAAAGGTAGTTCAGAAGACTTTCTGAGTGTGTGCACAAAGTTCCTAATAAGCAATGTATTCTGAGAAAAATATCAGTATACTCTACCTGAATTTTACTCCTAAAACTGATATTTTTCTGTTAAAAATCTAATCTGAAGAATATTTTTTCATCCATTCTGGGCCTCTGAAGTCTTTCACATTTACTGCTGAAGGAAAAGAAGCCTTGAAAATTTGAGCTGCCATCTCCCCAAACCTATGTTTCAAAAGAGTTGTACTGTAGCAGTTCCAACACAAAACAGTCTCCTAAGGCTTTTATGCCAGCAAGCCTAGAAGTAGCTAGTCCTGCAAAGTCAGAGGGTTGGAATTTGAAAGTGGCTGTACTCCCTCCCGCCTGCATCCCAGATGGGTTTGGAATGCATGCATATCCCAGTTCTGGAACATCACCTGTCCAGGTTTCTGAAACCAGGTTTTGAAATTCCAGTTCATAGTAGATTGCTGAATTTCTGATTTTATAATCAAGGCAAAATGAGATACCACATCAAAATACACAAGTCCATGCAAATAAGAACATTTGTTTTTGCATAATTATATTCTAGCCTCCTTGCTGTTTTCATACATCATTGATTAGCTAAGTACAATGAAATATTCCTTTTCCTAGGAAATAACACTTATATACATCTAATTCTTTAATCCCTGTATACATAGTAGCAATAGTTGAGATTTTATGTAGATAAGCATCTGATGGGGCTTTGGTATTGCTGATGAAAGAATTCAGCTACTGGAACAAGGCTATGCTACAGATGATATAGCAAAATTATTTCAATGGCTAGGGGCACATTGGTGGCACTAGGACAAAGATTCAGATCAGGAAAAGCCACATACAAATAAGTATGAAGATGGGAAGCATATGTGGCTGTATGGAAACTTAAAGCAGATGGTGGAACAACTTAAGAGTAGAAAGATCAAAGTTACAGATAAAACTAGTCAGATCAGAAAACTCCAGCGAAAGGAGTAGGAGTAATAATGGACAATATATTGAACAAGCAATAAAGACAATGCTGTCACAGAAAAGACAAAAGCTACACTAGGTTGTGTTAATTGGAGCATCATGTCTAATACTGTCTAATACAAGGAAAACAGTTTTTCCACTCTGTTTGGTTCAGCTGCGCTTCATCCAGAGAGACGCATTTAGTTTGGGCTTCCACATTTTTCAAAGGGTACAGACAAATTAAAAGGACTTAAGGGAAGGACTGTGAAAATGATAAAAGATTTTTAAAACAAGGTCTGGAAGGAAGCTTAAGAGGTTGTGATGTGTCCAAGCCAGAGAAGAGAAAGCAAAAGGATGAAGAAATAACTCTTGATAATTCCATAAAAGGGAATCAAATTATTATTAATTTGAAAGGGACCAATTGTTCTCCTTAGCGAATAGGGACAAAACGAGAAGTCATGTATTTCAGCTGCAACATAGATAATAGGGTTAAATATCAGGGAAAGCTTTATGGCTGTAGGAAGAGTAAGGACATGGAGAAAACCATCAAGAAGTTTTCCAGAATCACCTTCATGACAGGATTTAAGGCCAGGCTTACTATTGACCTATCAGCAACGTTTTAGGTCTAATAAAATCCCTCTTGACATGACACATTAGGGACAGAGCAAAAAAGATGGGGCTCAATGACCTGCATGGGGTAGGTTTGCTGGTAAATAGCACTGTAATTCTCTGACCCTGTGCAGTACAACAAGTCTTGGTTGCTACCGTTAATTTTTTCCCCCTATCTGTAACTCCTCTCTTCATCTGAAAGAGAAAATGCAGAGATGTGTTTTCCAGGCTTCAATTAATATGGATATGTATCCAACTTATGTATTTAGAGATGCGACCACATTTCCCATCCTCAGAGCAGCCAGAGTCTGGAAACAGAAGTTTTCATACCTTCCAGACACAGGGTGACTCTTGGGTCTGAGTAGTGACTGGTTGTGCCTGACACCTTTCTGCAGCATGCTGCAGGCAAGGGCAAGGTTTGTCTTTAAAGCCCTTTCAAGCCTTCATTTCCATACTTTCCATTAACTAGCAAAAGCACAGTCTATACCCTAAGCATACATTTTCTTTTCATGGAGCAGGGCAAATGTTAAAGCAAATTTCTTTCAGGAACACAAAGCCACTAGCCCTATACTACCTGCTGGATCAACACCCTTTCTGTAGCATTGGCAGTTAAAATATCGTCTGCAAAATGAGTATTAGGACTAAGATCAAAATCCGGGATAAATGCCATTTATATTAATGACAAACTTTATAAATTGCTCTAAGCAATTCCCACATGTAAATTCAAATCAGAATAATGCTTAAGCCAAAATTCTGAGGTACAAATATACAATTAACAGGAAGGGAGAGGGGGTATGTTTTTCTTTTTGTTGTCTACTGTATTGAAATACCAAGTGTCCTCAAACCACTGCTTAATGACATAGACTGGAAATGAAGTAGCTGAACGAACCCCCTATATGGACATGTTCTGCCAACAACCATTCCAGTGCCAGCAATAAATTCCCAGACTAAACAGTTTAAATTTGGCATTTTCATTTGTGATGCTGTACTTATGCTACACTCACAAGATTGATTCTCTGAATTTGAAGTATTCTAGCAAATGAATTATTAGAAATATGAAATTTTGGCTGACAAACATATGTCTACAGTGAATTAATCTGATCTTTGAAAAAAATACTCTTCTTATAAAGAGAAATTTGTGGTCGTTTGAACAATAATAGCTACAGTCAGGGTCAGTCAGGTTTCCACTCTAATTTGTACTTTCAGGAGACTAAATCATCCAAAGCTGACTGGAGCCTGACAACCTGCTCTCAGAGGAGACGAGATGCTTATTTTAGTAACCAATCAAAATAGTATTTTTTTTTTTGTATAAAATCTTTGTGATTTTTTTTACTAAATTTCATCTGTTTTAAAAAAGAAAAAAATATTACTCTTTTGTAGCTTAAATGGTTTTCAATTAAAGCTGGTAATTTGTCCAAAGGCTATCTCAGAGTGGTTTAGGTATTCTAACAAGAAAAATGGAAGAAGTATGAATGCTTAAAAATGGACTAGGAAACAAAACAAACAGAAAAAGCTTCACAAGCATTTTGAAATGTGGACTTAATATGCATGTGTAGCAGCTGGATTGACACAATGGACCCTAACGGCTCCTTCAGGTTCCTTTCATGCTGTATTATTCACTCTGCAGTTAGAGTACCAAAGACAACATTTTTGGGAAAAAAAGCCTATATTTTTGCAAACAGCTGCATTTAGACAATGACACAAGCAATGTCATCATATGACTGTAACAATAGAAAAGTGCTCTTGTTTAATAGAAGTATTTAGTATCTGGATATAAGGTCGTGCATGGGTAGCATGGGATGCAAAGTCAGAACATTCTCTGGTCCAGGACTATGAAACACTTAGATGACCAATTCTATAACCAAAAATAATGTAACCTTGCCCTTTATTTCCTCACCTACCAGTTTCCAAAGATCATTTAAATTTAAAATATGTTGCTTACAGAACTAAGCTCATTTTGTGTTAGAAATAATGAAAGATGTTTTGGATTATTGATCAATTTTATCTGATTTATGAAAACCACATTTGTCCACTCTTTTCTATTACAAGTGAGTGTACTGTACTGGGAATACTGAGCTAATGCCCTCGAGGAAGACCATGTGACTGCAATTATTTATGAATTAATATGTCACAGACTTGAAGCTTTGAGACAAACAGATTTCCCAGCTGCACATTTATGACTTCTGAGTTTGTAAATGAAGCAGATGAAATAATGACTTGCTCTTCCTCTTTATTCTTCTTATATATATTGGCTAGTTTGCTTGCTAGATATTTAAAGTCAGGCACAAATTCTTACATAGGTATTTATCATTTACAGAGAGTGTAAATTAAACATGCCATTACTTTATCAGCTATGATAATAAATACTTGACGCTGGACTGGATTTCTCTACAAGTGGTGTTACCTTTGTTTTTAATACACAGTTTGCCTTTGGAGATGCAGAAATTATTTCCGAATCTCCCTTAAAGACAACACAGTACATGAGTAAAGCCCTGCAAAAAAAGAGTGAACTGCTTTATAAGCGCAGTTATATGTGCTTAGTCAATGCTTTAATTTAATTTGTGCTCTGTGAGCCAAACAATAATTTGGTTGATATTATTAGATACATACTTGTTTGGTTTGTCCTGAAAACTTAAAAGTCAAGCTGAAATCAAACTCATATGTCTTAATCGATAGCACAAACATAAAGGCAAGAAATAGATGTAGAATACATATGGTTTTGCTGTCAAATATAAACAAGTGTAGCTGATACACATACATACATATATTTGTTAGCTGACTATGTAAATTGAGATGAAAGCCCATTTTCAACCATGACCTGTGATAAACAAATGCATATAAATAAAGAATAACTCAAGATAACTCTAGAATAACATCAATTAAAACAATTACAACAACTTCTAGTCATCATGAAGTATTGTTTCAGTTCCATCTTAAAACAGGAAAAGCTCTCAATTGTTCTTAAATCAACTGGTAACTGATTCCACATTTGTGGAGCCTTGAAACAAAAAGCTTTTTATCCCTAGTTTGTATTCATTCTAGGGCATGGTAGTTCCACAGCATGAATAGAGTGTAATGTATAAGCTGCTCTAAGGGAAAGCAGCAGGTTGAAATAGTGGACACTGATTGACACAATACTCTAATAGCTATTTTATATCCATATTTCAAAAGCAAGATTTTACAAGAGAAACAGAAGTCATATTTAGAGTTGACACAATCGGCAAGTTGAAAGTGAAATTCAGATCTATGAAATTTTACATAGCATTTGATAAATATGTCAGATATACATGAGAAAGTACAGAAAAAAACCCAAAAATATAAGTGAACATAATGTAGAAAAAAAGATTTGGAATTCTGTGATCAGTCTGTGATATTAACTAGAATACTAAAACTTCCTCTTCATGCCCCGTTGAAGACAGCAGAGTATAGAGGGTATAGAGAAACTTAAAACTGTTATATACTGTTATAAACTGTTATAACTGTTTTATATATGTGTGTGTGTGCATATACAATGTATTTTTTGTCTCCTTTACAAAGTTAAATAGTTGAATAAACTATACCAATTTTTTTTTCTGCCCTTCAAACCCATTTGTTTTCCAGGTGTTGATTTTCATGTTTTCCCTAGATAAGCCCCCAAGAGTTTGGAGAACTGCTAGGACTATGACATCAAAAGGGACAAAATATTGGAAGCCATTTAATGACAGGGAATATATTTGGAATTTAATGACAGGGAATATATAATTGAATCATCAATTGCTTTCTCATAAGCATTTTTTTTCTCATAAGCAATTACAGGACTTTAATTCTTGACAAACATGTAAGAAAAAGACAGTCAACTCTTTGAGAAAGAGCTCTGAATACTGCCAGTTGCAAAGTTCCCTAGAAAGTCTTCATGAAAAAGGGGGAGGGTATCACAGTTTGATACTGCTAAAATTAAAAATAAAACAAAGATAAAAGTGAGAAAGCTCAGTGCCTGTTGTTTCTTTATAAATCACAATGACACAGTAAAGGATCTATTAAAAAGAAATATTTTTTACCCTTCTCCCGTCTTTTATAAAGGTCACGTTGAGGGGATTTCTGTGCTTCCACTGAACCCCAAAAAGGAATACTCTGAGAATAGAAAAAAGAAGGGTGGCATGACTAGAGAGGCGAGATGTCTGTGTGAGAAAGACTTTTTGGAAAAGAGCCTGTCGCCCACAAAGTGCTGCAGCTTGAAGTACTCAGAGCTGCGTCTGAGGCAAGCCATGGCTCCTGCAGACAGACAGGAGGGGAGGCCGATCTCATACCCCCAGAGGTCGGCACTGTTGGTACCCTTCCCTGGGCAGGGGCAGGGGACTGCCTGCTCACCCTTGCACAAGCTTGGGAATGAGTCGTGGCTTGGCCAGGGCACTGTCACAATTTGTTATCGCTCAATATCAGCCACTTCCCTCGTATCAGCTGAGGAACAGCGCAAAAATCATACTTTTCCAGAGAGAGAACTGCTGGGATGGAGGAAAAATGTCTATGTATGTGGATTTATCACCCTGGAGACTGCAAACCTGCTGGATCACAGCCTTGCAAATGGAGTAAGAGGACAGTAGGTCACACTGAATACTTTTGCAGAGATAGCTCACTTTCCAAGCACTCTGAGCCCTACCTCCCATGCTGCTTGTCTGTGACAATGACCTTTTATTCTGGTTTCTTACTAAGGATGAGGATTTTGAAATCTAACGCCATGCCTGTCCAAGAGGTGAGCTATGCTGTTTTTAACTTCCTGGCACCTGCAAAGGCACAGAATGGACCTGTCCTGGAAGGCACCACTTAGCCCAGGTGCTAGCAGTAGCTAACACAGTCCTGTTTTATCCTTACCATTATCCGCTTACACAAAAATCTTGTGTCTTCCTTCCTGAATTTCTAGAGGGAAAACAAAAACACCAGGATCAAAAACCTACACCCAATGAAAGTAAAGACTGTATCGTGATTCTTGCCTTAAATATCAAGGAAACTTTTTATAGGAGGTTTGCATGTCACTGATAATGACTGTCTGATATTTAAATCTTGCACAAGATAAAGGATTGAAAAATGTAGATAAAAAGGTTATTGTGTTTTGTTTTACTCCTTTCTTTTGAAGTAAACAAATATGCATGCATTGCATCATGCAGTGAACTAATAATTGCAGAAATAAAAACCATGGTCAGGTTTAGGTTTAGACACATCTTTATGAAAACATATTGCCACAGTTAGATTCTGACTAGTGAGAACCTCTGATCAGAACTGAGTCATTCTCAGAATCACTGTGGGAAAAGTAAAAAGAAAAAACGTCTGAGTTTAGAAAGGACGGACAGAAAAGTGGGAGGTTAATATTCCAGCCTCATGGGAATAGAAGGTTGTCTGTGAGTGAAATAATAATATTCGGTCTGCAAATTCTGTATTTGCACACCACAACACCTAAACTTTGCCAGATTAAGCACAGGTTCCAACTGTTTGTTGAAACCTGTGCTTAATCTGGTTATATTATCCCTTAGTAGTTGGATAGCCCTCATGTCTTAAAGTCCAAAAAACCAAAATAAAAAATAAATTAAATGAAAATAAAATAATTATTTGGAGAAATAGTAGGGAAAAACTGGCAAAATATGAGTCAACTTTTGAGCTTAGCACACATAAGCACAGCAATGTACCTTTAAATTTTACACCTTCGTGAAGATAAACTTTTCTGAAATCAGGAGTAAGAGATACTCTGATTCAGTTGCAGCCCATCACCTAATGGTTACCAGGTACAGAAAGCGATTTTGCTGTAACACAACAACTGCGTGAAATCTCACTGTAAATTAGGACAGCTCTGCAGTTTGAGCTGCTGGCTGTGGTATTATAACTTTATAGCCTGGCCAGTAAATAACTTATCTCCAGTGGGTCTTAGAATGGAATCTGCAACTGTCTCTGGGTTTGCTGTTTTAGTGCCTTCATTGTTCACACAGTTCCTTCCCTGGCTCTATCCTATTATTGCCAATAGAAACCAAATGACTCTGGTACTCTTTGTCTGGGTAACTCTAGTAAGTTCGAATCCTTAATTAAACACGGTGAAGATTCACAATAGAAGGCTGCAAAAAAGTCAGAAGGATTCTCTGAGGTCTAAGTTGTTTCTTTCTACTCACACAGCAAGAAAAAAGATTTTTTTTCTGATAACTCTGCATTTGTTTTTTAAAGAATCTTCTACAGCAATCACATTACATTAAATAACCCAGAACTCACAACCAGATAAATCTTATTTTCAGTAACAGCTCTCTAACCTTGAAATTTCAGCCAAATTCTTTAGTTAAGATATTCTAAAGACAAATAATACGTCTTTTTAAAGATTCACAACAGCAAAGGTTATGTTTAGAAGCAAATGAATTTTTTTGAAAGTGCACCTGGGCACCTCTAGCCATGAAACTAAGCCAAGAAGAATCATCTGTGACTGTGATTCAAAAGAAGGTTAAATGCCTTTCTCAGAAGAAATCACAATTTTCTGTATGAAGTGCCTAGTTTCTGTGAAAGGAGACTGAGAGATATCTACTTCCCAAAGACAAAAATACATTAGTGACTAAACAGCATTCAGAGAAAATTAGAATTAGAAACCCAAGCAGAGTGATAGCTAGAAACAGTTGTGAGAGAACCTCTGAAACTCCACAGTTAATCTGAGAGTGGATAAGAGAGGTGTATTACTGGAAGATGTGGAAGGCAAGAGACAACAACAGGGTCTTGATACCTTTAAGCAACATGGGGGTTAGACAGAAAGAATCTGCCTGATGAAAGACAGCTGAAGTGGAAATAGGGTAAAAGCTGTTCACTTGGTGTTTGCTGACTAGTCCCAGTTAGGCTGAGTGACCTGTAGCATAGAATAGGGTCCTGAGGGTTTTAAGGGTTCTCCAAACTCATGAATCCTCTGTTCTCTAATTTCAAGTACTTGAAAGAAAAGTGAAGGTTAGGAGAATAAGAAGAGAAACAACATTCCTAAGAGTAAACTCTGTACTAGATAGGTTAACCTGCTTTCAAAAAAACGAAGGAATCTCTCTGTTGGTTACAGATGAAGTTGGGAGAAAGTAAGCATCAGCATACCTCTCATATGCATGGAAGATGTGTCTTGGACTTTGTAAAGAACAGAAACTTTACTGGGATTGTAAACTTCTGAGAAGAAAAGAATGATGATTCTAAATCTTAGAAGAAGGAGGTGTTTCTGCAACTGCTTTATGGAATGAGAGTGAACCTTGGTGAACCTTGGTGAACCTAGATTCTAGAGGGAAAGACATTGGTCCATTGTTCTACCAGGGTAGCAACCAATTAGTCAGGAAGATAAGGAGGACTAGGATCCATGGACTCTGGGCAGCATCTTATCTTACTATGATACTGACAATCAAATCATGAGGACAGAGGGGCAGAAAAAGAATTTGACAAAACAAAACAAAAAAAGCCTGGTAAAGGGACTAACTTCTCTTGTTCATCCATTTTCAGGTTGAGGCTGGGTTTTTTGTTTGGTTTGGGTTTTGATGGTTTATTTGTTTGTTTGTTTGGTTGGTTCGGTTTTTGTTGATGTTTGGTTTTTGGTTTTTTTTTTTGCTTGGTATTTTTGTTGTTTTGTTTGTGTTGAGGGTTTTTTCCCTTCTTTTTATCTTTTATCTTTTTTTTGCTCATTTGCTTTCATTCACATCATACTGCATACAGAAAGCCCAAGCTTAAATAGATTATTTGACTGATATTTTTCAATTTCTCTGCCAACTAACTTGCTATGAAAGATAATGGCCTGCTTGAAAAACTGTTTTTTCAGGCCTCCGACAGGAGCTCCAGTGAAATTGAGAGAGGTCAAAAGAAGTCAGCTGCCATTTTCACTCCCATTTTTTATGGAAATGGGCAACAGATTGGTGAAGACATAGCAAAGGCTCTAAGGCAATCACTCTTTCAATTTGTCCAATATTAGTTTCAATAAGAACTGAGAAGAGAAACAATTGCCAGCAGCCCCTACTTGATTTGTTAAGACTCACTCTTGTCCACTTCAAATCACCTTTGACATTTACGAGCTCAACTTTGCAAACATCATTTGAGTATTATTATTTTATCTGATGCCTCTATTATGCCAGTGCCTAGGATACCATCATGCAAAAAGTGATGCATAGGTATCAAGAGCACCACTTCTTGTGTCTCCAGTTTGTGCAAAACAAGGAAGCTTTTGCTGTTGTATTCACACTAAACTCCTCTAAGGTTGCAAATGCAAGGTATAGGAGTTTGTTAAAATTTATATGTATAAATTCAAAATCAGTTTGGAACAAAAGAGAGATGTAATTTGGCACACACTCACACTAACTAGCATAATGATAGCAAACTACCTTTTCTCTATACCTACATTCTGTTATGCAAAAACCAGTTTTTTAGAACCCATAGGGCATACCAAGAAAGTAAATGCTAATAGACATACTAATATTAAAGTAAATACAGGCTTGTACTCTTTGCAGCATGCCACAGGTTGCATACCCACAGTTCTGCAGAGTCACAGGAACAAGAAGTAAGATAAAACCATGTCAAACAAAACAATAATTGTATGACAAATATTCATAGGACACAAATGCTTAGTATGATCTACTCAGTATGAGTCCAGTGCATGCCATTTAGGTGTTGGAAGAAAACATCTGACTGAGTCAGAGAGTTTGAGATAGCATCCAAAAAGGAGAAAAAATATTATCATTCTGGGAAGGCTGTTTCCAGTAACTCATGCAAATTCTTACAGAAAAGATGCCCCTTTGCCTGAAGACAAAATTGTACAGCAAGTGCATTCTGCCTATGGTCTCCTGTAAGGTAGAAATTATGAGACTGTCAAAGAAAAGGGAAATTAATTGGAATGATAGAAAAGTGGAATGGGGAATGCCAAGGGCCACTTTTAGAGACCAGAACAGCTATGTGGGTTTGAAAACATACGCAATATTTGCAATAAATTCAGTGTTGGGATACAGAGAGGATCAGGGCAGCTTTTGTCATGTGGGACCCCACGCAGGCTATGGCACAGGCAGCCCTAAAAAAAAATTTAAAAAAGAAGAAATAAATGCAAGGAAGGAAAGTTATTATTTGCCTGAGAATTTATATATAGCTGTGGGAGAATAGTGATGTTCTTGGGAATGCTCCTGGGTGAGGGGTAACTTGATAATAAAGTTAAGCTGGACTGAGCAAAATTTCTGTGGTATCATGTTTGTAGCTCCTTTTTGAAATCTTGCTTGCATCATAAGTACCTAGTGACAATAACCTTCAGGAATTCTGAAAATGCACTCTTGGAATTACTCTAACATAGGTTCCTACTTGTATGTTTGAAGAAATATTTAAAAGTTTAATAAAATACTGCAATGTAAAGAGTAAATAAATATGAAATTTGTAGAGCTAATATTAAAAAAAGAGGTGAAGTTTTCCCCCCTCCTTTTTGACTTGGGTACAGACCAACACATGTTCTAAAGAATAAACCATCCTCTATATGTAAGCCATCTCTCATTGGTTGCAAGTAAGCTACAAAATTTCTATTGACTGCACTGTGGAAGGATCAATGCCACTGACACCTTGATATTTGCTCCCACTTTCCATTTACTTTTCACTTGTGACTTTAAAATATAAGTGACAATGAAGCATTGTCTCTATGGTATATAAATGGGAGCTTATTTCCTGTATTTACTCTGGTTTTCCTAAGGGAAAGGGGATTTACAGTTAATAACAAATCCTGTTCCACATTTGGATTATTCCTGTGTACAGTAAAAACTCCTTGAATTTCAAATAATGCCAATTTCCATCTCAGCTGGAGAGGTGGTGGGGACCCTGGTGCATATTTTTTTATCTCAGAACTGTAAGTGCTATGGTAGAGGACTTGGCCATGTGTCACCAAGGCTAGTGATAAGCAAACACTTGCAGAGAGGCCCTTGCTCCCTAATCTTCACAGACCTGTCACCCCACACTACAACAGTCTCCACAGCAGGTGAGTTGCCAGGATCAGCACAAGGCACAGCAGGTCCTGCTGTCCCTCTCTTTGCTCCCTGGGCTGTTCCATACATAAGTAGCATGGAAATGTTCACCACCCTTGTTTGCTATCAGTAATGGATGGGCATAAGGAAAATGGTCTAAACTCATTACCAAGTCTGTCTCTAACACTGTTTAATCAGTTGGCAGCAACTTGCAGAAAAGTTGCCCAGCAAGAAGCAGCCCAGCAGACAATACTAAACCTACACCCCAACATTACATAAATGAAATCTTCATCAGAAAGGAGAGACAAATAAATACAAAAACATCTTTCATTTTTTTAGGAAAACATTTCTTACAAAAGGTTTTTGTTTTCTAATAAAGGAAAATGAACAAGAGGATCATACTGAAACTGAAGCAAATAAAGGTTGTTAAAACTATGAAAAACTCAGCAGCAGAGGTATTGTTTAGTTTTTCTACTGGTATATTCCCTCTATTTAATTGTTTTGCCAGGTTTCTTTCTGGGACATCCATTATTGCACTATACTAATATACATTTAATCCTAGTACAATTAATTATATTTTCCCTTTAACCAGTATCTTACTTTCTGCCAACAGAATTAAATTTAATGAAATATATCAATATTGAAGACACAAATGATCGCAGTTGCTTTGCCTACAAAATAATTATAACCACTAAAGATCACTCATGCAACATACCAGTGATAGTGTCTAGAGAAAGGGAACAGCACAGTAGTGATATTCAAACAGGAACCCAGCACCCCCTCAAGCCTGGAACCACTAATAACTTCAGCTGGAACAATTGACAGAGGGGAAATGAATCATTCCCTTTGACAAGAACAAAACCATATTAAAATGTAATAGTTTATTAAACAACTGACTTCAGAAGTTAAATTACTAAATTGTATCTCCATGGGTTTTAAGAAGTACTGTCTGATCACAATAATGGATTGCCTACAAACTTTTATCTTAGCCATCGCCTCCAGAGTTGCTGTATTTAATTATTTAAACATTGTATTAATGAAACATGTTATACTGGTAAGAAAACTACTTTTATCACAGCACATGAAAGAAAAAAAATATGTGGTTTACACTGCTCAACTACATATTTACCCCCATTGCAAATAGAAAAAAGCATCCTCTCCTTGATCCTCTGTTTCTAGCTGCTACTCAGAACTAATTTAATGGCTGCCATTGCTCTTGATTCTGACCTGTTAAAAAAAAAAAAAAAATAGAAACCATTTAAAACATTTTGATGCACCTGTTGTGCTGTATTATGACCCACTGTGATTTCAATTTATGTCACATGAGAACATGCCACTGAAGCACCAGATTGCACCATGTGCAAAAACCCTAGCAGTGCTGGAAATTGATGTCACAGCACATTTTACAATGCATATCTGTTCACATAAGGCATTGAACACATAAATTATGATTAAAAAGAAAAGGAAAAAGAAATTAGTCATGGCACAAATGAGGTTAGAACCATTCTGATTTGTACATGTGTCCTTTTGAAGCTGGAAACCTCTGCTGCAGAACGAAGACCTCTGTCATTTGAACTGTTGAAAACCTAGTTGCAGTAGCAGATTACCAACTTTTTTTGGTGGATCAGCCTCAAGAGGGAAGTAAAACAGAAGTGGGTTTCAGGTGTTTACTGACATTAGAGTGATACTGTAAACTAAGAAAACTTGGAAAAAATTCATATTCTGGATCTGGTAGGACTGAAAGATGGATGCTTCTGCTTATCTCTGCTCAGTGTTGAAGCCTCTCCCCCAGCATATCTTCTCCAGCTGCCATCCTGTCTTTCTCCTTAACCAACTGTCCCAAGAGGGATAAAATAATTTGGCAAAGTGCTCTGGACCATGTGAAAGACCAAAACTTAGGTACTTAAATGGAAAATGCAGAAATGAACAAAATATTAATCATATGAGCTTACAGTTAAGCACCTTTGAGAGCCCTTAAGAAGAGAGACTTGGCTTGGAAATCTGCACTATGAGCACACTCATTGAATAATCATGTTTTGTGGAAAAAGAATTCAAATGCACTGCAGAATCCTGTACAGAAGATTCCAACAATGCTTTTTCTTCTCACAAGGCACAAGAAAACCTTTGCAAAGGCACAATATACCTTTGCAAAGCACATTTTGCAGACCTGCAACCTCTTCATTGGAAAAAGGGCAACAATAATATTTCTCTTCCTTACAGTTGTATTGCAAATGCTAATAATTACAAAATCCTGTAAGAAATGCTTGGAGAGCATTTAAAATGCTAAAAATGTTAAAAAGCCATTCCTTAACTGCTTAAACAGTGGCTTAAAAATCCAACTGCTATTACATAGAAATCCTTTACAGCCAGAAGAGCAGACTCACTGTGGATTAAACCAAATAAAATACCTTTTTCTCAAGGAAAAAAACAAACCATAACCATGATATGAGTTCTACTTGCAACCATTGACATTTCCAGTGATGCTCTGTCTACTTTTGACTACTGTCCTTAAAAACAGATGTGAATTATTTGGAGACCAGATGTCAGAAGAGAATGAGAATGACCAGAAAGCAAGACCTCTGAATGAAGAGTTGAGGGCATTGTCATTATTATATCTAAAAGTAAAGAAGAATGAGAGAGAAATGGTAGCAGCTGAGAGGTATGTAAGGGAAAGTGAATAATCTGTATGACAAGCCCAATGTGGATAGGACAAGAAATAATATCTTTGAGTCATAGCAAGAGGGATTTGGGTTAAACATTACGAAAAAAAATTGTAATTATAAGGAAAGTTAAGCACTAGTGAAGAACACTCACCTCACCTGAGGAGACTGTGGGATCTCCACCGCTGGGAGATTTCAAGAACAAGTCATGCAGATATCTTTCAACACATTCAAGGTCCTGGTATTTACATGGACTAACTGATGAAGAGAGTCCTGTTTCCTGTGTTTCTAAGGTGTGCTGTATAATATGTACAGATAGTGAGAAATGGTTTGTTTGTGTGAGAGCTACAGAGACTAGCCACTTAATGTGTGGAAGCCATTAATGAAAAGCAAGGTTAATGGGCCTTCCAAAAATATTCACCCTAATTTCAGTGTGGGGAGGTGATATCCTCTCACTGAGGGAATCCTGTTCAACTGACAGGAAAAGGACCAGGAAATTATTTCTCCCTGGAAATTTCCTTCTGTGAAGTAGCCAAGCCCACAGGATGACTTTCCCAGGATTGTTCTCTTTCTGCTTACAAGCATCTGCTAGGAAGTAGCTCAGTGCAGACTGAATAGATGGCATGCTGGTGAATTTGTGTTCCAGGAGGACAGGAAGGAACCTGAAATCTCAGAGGAGGGGTTCTGTTGTGCTATGACAGACCAGTTATTGAAAGTTTGCACTGAGGTCTTCTCTCTGGCTTGAAAGACAAACAGTGCTTTGAGTTCTTCTGCAGACTGAAGGAGAGATTATGGGGCTGGAAAATGGCCAAGAGCAAGGAATTTTGCAGGGAAAGCATGCCTTATGGAAGACTTGTACTCAGTCAAGGCTTCTACTTATCTTTAATGCCCTGCACCTGCCACGTGGCATGGCTCATGTGTTATAGTTTCTCTCTTACTATGAATAAGCCTGGGCTAGAGGAAGAATTTCAACTAAGATTTACTCGTTCCTCCCAGAAAAATTGTGGTTTGCCTGGGAGATCAACAAAGTCAGGCTACCATGTCTGTGAGGGTATGTGGTCTATGTATGATGCAAAAAGTTTGTCTAAGATCACTAGGTCTATAGATCATGGTGGGTAGACTGTGAGTGGCTGTTTATCCAGGATTTCTGGGTGGCAGCTCATTGCTTTATCTTTATGAATTGTGAATGCCTTGAAATACCGAGCAAATTGTTAGTGTCCACGAATTTTGTTTAGAATGGGAAAACATATCAGTCTTTTTGCAGGGCTATGAATTCAAATTTTTTCAATGCATAATGGCTCTTTACAGAATGTGACTGTCAAAGGCAGCTTTGGGCACTGCGGAGAGAAAACATAGGCAAAAAAGTAGGTTAGGATCTGTGAAAACCAACATGTATAAATATATCTAGAGCCGAGATACTGGTGAGGACCAGTAGAGGATTAGGAGCTAATGAGCTTTTTGATGAAAGTACTGTGAGGGATGCTCTGTTGTCTCACCTGAAGGTAGAATACAATCAGAGAGTCAGGGGAAACTGTGAAGATATTGGAGGAAATCTGCATCTCTACTCAAGGAAATTAGGTAAGATTGTGCTATTGTAGGGTTGCAAACAAAATTGACAGACTTTCCAGGATCTTGACTCAGGAAAGTGCATTTATCACAATACTAATTTCAGGAACCACTCCCTGTTAAGAGCATCTTGGTTTCCAATGTGCTTTTGGAAACTTGTAGAGCAAACTGACATGAGATCCACTCCATCAATATGAAGTAATCAATGCTGATGTTATGAGCCCCATGCTGTAACCACACCTGTGGATCTGGACTCTTTCCTCTTGCTTCTTTAATTGCATCCTTCTTACCTGAAGAAAAGATGAGAAGGATTCACAGACAGAAAAAGAAGGGTGAGGAGAAGATCTCTCTTTTGATCAAAAAAATGCACAACTGATACAGAGAAGAGGAATATTTCACACAGCTGTTTGTGCATTTCGGGTTCAAGTAGATTCTCAAATACTCATGTTACCATAGACTGGCAGCCTTTGAGGAGTGGCTAAAACAAGCTCAGTAAAACCTTTAATGCAAACCTGGTAGAAAGATTGCACCAAATTCTGTCCCCTTAATCATATGAGAAGCTGGAGCAAAAAGTTTCCCTTCACTAGATTTCTTTTATTTTAACACACATAATCAATTCTATCTCCCAAGGATTTTTGTCTCTGAAAAACAAAGGTTTTGGGACCCTTCTCATGACTGTTTCTCTCATTTCCTCCTATTCTCCTAGTTCACTTCCTCCTTCACTGAAGCAAAAACCAGTCCATTTCAAACAACATACAAGCCCTGCATTTCCCACTAGAAAACTGCACACTGCATTCATCATGGGCTGTGGTTACACATTTGGGGGCAGGGTTTACTTGAATGCCTTTTAACATAACGGGTAAGGAGGGCAGGGTTTTGGAAAATTGGGATCCTGTTTGTCAGTGTACCACAATACTACTTCAGTCGTGACTGCAAGAGAACTAGGAGTCACCCAGCAATGAGGATCTGAGGCCTGATTATTGACAGTTGCCTATAGAGCATTTTGTTCTTTGTGTTCCAGGGAGTAAATAGCAGTTTGGGTATCTGCTGACGGCCAGTCCTTCATTCGGGAGAGTGGAGGTGTGATATTACACTTCTGCTTTATCCAACTTGTCCTCCAAGTGGTAAATATGTGTGTGGGGGTATGCACATATGTAAAGAAAACTTAAAATAATATTTGAAGGACTTACAAAATCCAAGATTCCATAATCTTACTTACTAAAGAAAAAAGAAAAGAAACCCAAAACCACCTCCTACACATGAGCAGATAAACATTTCAAAATACTCCTGGGATAAAGAAAAGCCGGCTGGTCTCAAATACGCTAGCAAAATTACATTGCCATGAAACAGTGTATTCGAGGACTTCAGCCAGATCAGCTACTCAAAATATTCTCCAGTTTTCCCAACATATTATGATACGAGACAACACCTGTAAATCATGATGTAAGAATTTACCCTGGGCTATACTCCATTCCAAAAACTTTCAATAGCCAATATATCAAACGTATAGCATACAGCATGTCTGAGTGTTAGGAAATGAAGTGCAATCTTCCCTTTGCTCTTAAAAGTAAGGAAGTATTCATCGTCCTCCTGCCCTACGTTTTTCCTGTCTCCTTCAGATCTCCTGTGCCTCAGAGTTACCCACAATTCTCTCTGACTTCAGCTATCTTTAATCAACTAATTCCAGCAACACTTTTTAATTCAAATCCAAAAGAGATCAGCCAAATTAGAATGGTGTTAAAGTCTGTGAAATTAGATGGACTTTATGGTTTAAAACACAGATGTGTTTTGTGTTAAAAAGCAATATTTATGGCCAAGAAAACCATAAAATCCTTTTTTTTCAAGATAGTTGATCTACATTTACTGCCTGGATGTACATTTTTCCTCATTGAAATTATTTGAGGGCAGCTAAAGAGTATTGTATTCATGCTGTAAAAGGAGGATTTGCCAATGTATATTATTTAGCAGCATTAGGGTAAGGTAGGGATACTGCACTGGGAAACACTATTTCTTACTGAAGATTACTGTTGCCTTTGAAACCAGAAAGTAAACTGATGCATTGATCTCACAGCATTCCAATATCAGATACAGATATATCTTAAAATATCACCATAGTATCATCCTTCCCACACTTTTTAAGGAGGCCTGTCCCCTGAATTTTCTATAAACTGCCCTCTTAACCATTCAATATAAACGTTCTCCCCAGATTCTCAAAGGTATTAAGTAGAGAAAAGTACTTATTAAAATAACATGGCAGGCCTGGCTAGAACCGAAAAAACGAAGAAATTCACAGCTGAGATTGAAACTCCATCTTTGAGACACCCCGTCGTGCTTTGTTGCATTTTAATAAGTGTTCATATGACCCTCTGCCAGTTAATTATGGGGATCTTTAGAATTTTGTTCTGGCCCCCTTGCTCTTCACTACTGATGTGCTTCTTTCACTTCTATTTTTAGGGACCTTAAGGTGACTTATCATTGTTAACCTGCTAACACCCAGATCTATTTTGCCATTTTAGCTGATTCTACTAAAACAGCTTTTGGTCTTTTTGTCTTACCTCCCTAAAGTGCAGATTTGGATCTTAACTAAATGTCTTAATAAGAAACAGAGAGAGAGAGAAAGAGAGAGAAGGATCACAGAAAATCAGATCCCTTCTCTCCCCCAAACCCACTAAAAATAGTTCCAAGTTTTCAGTTCCACTAGATGAAAATCTACTTATAATTTATAGTATGGCCAAAAGAACTGATACAATGGTAGATCTTCTTTAGCCATATCCTTCAGAGAAGTTGCTGGGTTATATTTTTTGAGGGTTTTCCTTTGTTGTTGTTTTTGTGATGGTTGGTATACTTTGGATTTCCCACATGAAAATAAAGAGATATTGTAAGAATATTGAAAATATTCCTGTAAGTATTCCTGTTGCTTTACGTCTCTTATTTCCATTTTAAGTTGCAAAAATCACCTTTTATTACCTACACAGAAGAACACTACACATACCTAGGCAAATTTTTATTCAGGAGAGAGAGAAGGAAAAAAAAAATCAACCAAACAACCCACCAACCAACCAACCAACCAAAAAAACCTATGGAAGATAATGTTTCTTAGTACCTCCTGTAGATGCTTTCTGCATCAAGATTTTGTGGGTTACTTCTGAAAGAAACATATATTGGAAAAGGAATTAATTTCCTCTGAAATGTAGTCTGTCACCCATGAGGAAATATTGCTCTGCTTGATAAAGTAAAGGAACCTCAGGAGGCAACAGAAGTAAAACTAGACATCATTAATGAACAACTAAAATTCTGATTATTTGAAGGTTTCTAGATAAAATGAGGACAGAGACAGTTTTTTGAAACACTGTAGACAAACATTGATATTGTTATACATGTTTGAAACAATTGTCTGAATCTTCAGAGATTTGTCCATCACTAGAGAAATTTAATGAATATTCTGTTAGTAGTGGAATTTTCCCATTGAATGCAAATAATTTCAAAAGTTTATTTTAAGAATGTTTCATGCTTGTTTTTGTCAGACAGCTGGTAGATGGAAAGGGTTTCAAAAATAAAGAAAATTATATACAATGAATTACCAGTTGCAGTAGACACTAGGAGATTAAATGTATTTTTATTGTGAGGACATAATGCTGCTATAACCTAACCTTCTCCACCCCCATCGGGTAAAGAACACTTAATGAAGGAGAGGATGCTTCTATTAATCTGTAATCCATTTCTGGTCTATATAACATCCATTAGACATTCACTAGTAATTTCTTCCATCTAACCCTTATTTTGGAGACAAAAATATCCTTTCAACCTTTAATAAGAAAAGACTGATAAATAGTTGACTAATACACATATCCTGTTTTGTTGTTTTTGTTTTTTTGGTGGGGTTTTTTTGGTTTTTTTTTGGTTTTTTTTTTTTTTAATATAATCAATAACATTTTGACACATTTATTTCCCAGTTACTTGGGAGGTCATTATGCATTTTTGTTTAGAAAATCTTTCAAGATGTGCATTGCCAGGACTTATCTTCTTTGAATATCTGTCAAAATGTGCTTAGAAGAGGTTTCCCTGGGTGTAGCTTTTTTCTGAGAAGGTCATTCCAGTGGTGGAAATCCCACTGGTGTGTATGGGTTACAGATAACATGATTTTACAGTTCATTTTTTCCTACAGATTCCAAACTTCCTTCTCTCCCCACTCAGGAAATATTAGATTTCTTGGTAGCTGCTGGGCTAAGCTTTCATTCTGCCTCTACTCCTAAGCAAAGTTAATGCCAGCTTGTTGGCTCTGTTTTTTTTAGCTTTGGTCCAAAGCTCATTTTCAGTTTACACTCAGACATTTGATCAGCTACTTAGATTGTTTTATTACATTTTTATTCAAAACAATAATTGTAGGAAGAATACATTCTTATAGTACAGAATACACCCTTAAAGGTAAGAAAGCCCCTGATTTGCTTTTTTGTGAACAAGAAATGCAACTTTATGTAAGCCTGAAACATTACTAAATGAAGGGCTAAGCAATGGCATTAATTTTTTTTTTAATATTCTGTTACTGCACAGAACTTCATCAGTAAGCTGATGATAAACTTTTCTCTTTCTTAAAAAAAAAAAAAAATCTAACTTCCAGTTTTACTTTTATTATATCTGAGGATATTTGGTAAAAAGAACCCAGAGTAAAGCAATTCTTCTCCTTAACCCTGTAGGACTGTGAACACAATGGGTTCCTATGCTCATACGTGCTGACAGGATATTACCGCTTTCCTTTGATATATAATTTTATAGTATCAGCTGCTAGTCAATTGCCCTTTGATATGCAATTTTATAGTATCTTCTCCCAGTTTTTTAGACCTTTTTTATTGGTGTTGGTCCAATTAGGTGTATAAAGCAAGAACATCAGTACAAGGAGTTTGAGTCGAATGAGAATGAGTTGTTTATTAATTCTGCTGACAGGTACAGAATTCTGCCATCTTTGTCCCCAAGTTTGTTTGTTAGTTTTGGCTTGGCCAAAGGGCTACTACCAAAACTTTCAGCCCTGATCTTACAGTCAGATTTTCATGTGTGGGATCCTATTGACCTCAGCAAGTTTTTAAGCAGATGCTAACGTCAGACAACCAGGAGAATTTCCTGTCACCATCAGCTGTGACGTTTCTGAGAAACTTAGATAGCCTGGAGATCAGCTATGCTCAGGTCATGCAGGTTTTTGTCACAGTATCAATATTGTGCCCATACAACTTTCTTTGGTGGGGCCCAGGAACTTTGGGGACAATGCCCTCCATTCCCCTCTCTCTCATTTTCTGGATTTTTACAATGATGAAAGAACTTAGAATTACTAAGTCCTTTGTATTAAAATTATACACATAAGTAAATCTATGGTACAAAACCAAGTACATGGTTTTTTGGTTCTGTTTGCTTTGGTTTGTTGGTTTTGGTTTGTTGGTTTTGGTTGGTTTTGGTTGTTTTTTTTTTTTTTTTTTCAGTGAATTATAGTTAGGTTATATAAGAAAAGAGCTCTGAGAAGTCCACTGACAGCAACCTTATATGTTTATCAAAGAATGAAGTCTTTGTTTTTGGACTTTAGGCTGATATTTTTATGGTTCTCTTTCTGTGGAAGTGATAAATGCAAAACTAACTTCTAAAACCCACTCACCTCTTTTACTTATCCAGAATATAACTGCAAGATATAGCTTCAATAAACCAACTTAAAAAAGAAACTCTGATTTCCTAAGAGCACCAGAATAAAGTTCGCATTAATTACTGGCTAAACAACATTTAGATAATTATTAATAAAGCTATCCAGGACAGTTAGCACCTTCTGGAGTTAAGATTATTTTTCTTTACCATAATGAATATCACTTGTTTAAAAAGCAGTACATCCCCTCAAATAAAGAAACAATATTTCTGTAATTTACTTGATCATAAAATCTCATATATTTCCAACACATACACTATAACAATTCATTTATTCTATTTTAAATTTCAATCAGCTATCGACGTAATGTAAAAAAACTCTGTGCAACAAAAGTCTTGCCAGGACTGTGAGTTCTGACATAAATGAACTGGGATATTCCGTCATAAAATACTGAGTTTAGATTCTCTTAAAACTTGTATTTATTTGTTAAAATGAAATGATGGTAAATATAAAGTTGGAACTGATTTTTGTAAACTCTGATTAAAGTGCAGAGGTGGTAACTTGGAAAACTTCCTACTCATACCTGAAGGTGAAGCGGGAGGATTATACATACTGAGTGAAAACCCACAGAACTGATCATTTTCCCTACTGTATCCTTTTAAAAAGCTTTAACTCTTGTTTCTTATAAATTTAGCTGCTTTGTAGTTCCTTTACAGCCTCAAATTTTTTAAAGGAAATGTGACATCACTACAGACAGTTTCTTTAACTTGTTCTTAAACTCCATCTGACTTTGTAAATATCTCTGAATAACAAAACATGCAGGACTGGATCCTGCCAGGTGCAGGGAATCCTGTAGTGGTTTACCAAGGTGAGTGTATGTAGGTGAAACTCAAATTTGGCTTACCCTCCCTTACATGGAAGACAATGAGTCTTTTTTTTACCTCTTTTCCTCCAAACTTTGATTGAATATGCCTTTGTTTCCTAATTCACTTTTATTTATTTATTTATTTTTTTAATTAAAGAAGCTAGGAAGAAAAAGAATTTTCAGTCACAAAACTCTACCATGCAAGGATCTGTGTGGTTTTACCAAGGGCCTGCATCCCATGTCATTTCAGAGACTTAGAAATTGATGAAAGACATGGAGTTGAAGTTACATGTAAAAGCTGGCAGCAAAACTTACTAAGCTGAGCAGAGAGTGTTGTAAAGGACCATCTACATTCCATAAGACTTTGTTGAACAACTTGCTGTTACTAGCATCACCTACCACAAAGGAATGTTGCACACAAAATCATAATTTTGTGTTTGTAAATCATCATGAAGATATAAATTTGCATATGATGTCAGTGCTCTACAAAACGTGCTATTTTATAATTCTTTTTGTAAAGGATTGAATTTTTCTTTGGAATTAAAATTGTACTCTACCTTACTAAGAAAACGGGCCATTATCCATATTAACATAAACTGTATGCAAAACTAAAATTTGCCCTTCATTAGAGGTAAATTTTATACTCTTTTTATTTCACGTTGAGAACTTCCCCCCACCCCAAACACCAAAAAAAAAAAAAAAAAAAAAAAAAAAAAAAAAAAAAAATCAAAGACAGAGGATAGCAAAGCTTTATCAGAGAAATGCACTTTTGAGGAGTAAGTTTGCATCATAAGGAGTTTTTCAGAGGCCCCGATGCCCTGTCCAAAAGATGGTCCAGAGACTAAAACAGAGGTCATTCTCCAACGCCAACACCTCCTCTGTATGATGGGGTAGCAGCAGCAAGAAAAATGCTGTACATTCTCTCTTGTAATGCAAACTGGCTTTAAAATAAGTACTAATATTTAGAGAAAGAAATATTTTCTGATATTCCCCATGACAAATGCTGCAGCTGTAACTGCAAGGCATGTGAAGATGGTAAAGCAGCCAGACCCTTTCCTAAGAGTGTTTTTATTTTTTTTTTTAACTAACTGTAACGTGCGACTGCTTTTCTGCCTAAACATCTCTAAAGGGCTATGAAAATTGAAGTCCTTCAAAGCTGTTTAATGTTTCCTCAGATTCACAATAAAATTCTGCATTACAGATCTCCTAGTAAAATCTCTGAAGCATTGCAAGCGGTACTTACATAATTTTCTGTTAAGTCAGTATTTGTGTATTCAACACCTAGAAAATAAGGAAAGTGAATGTGGATAGGGAAGGGAAAAAACAAAGGCGAAGGGGGAAGGGGGCGGGAGGGAAGGGGGTTGGGGGGGAATAGACAAACCCTACCCTGAAACAGCCATGCAGCTATTAAACATATGCCAAAGTAAACAATAGTGTGAGGGTCTGCCATAGCTTTGCCCTGCAGGTAGACGGCAGGCGGCACAGAAGGAAAGCAAATGGCAAGGAAAAGAGAAAGACTGTGCAGGATGTGGATGAGATGCCGAGCCCTGAGAGCATGAACGGCCTGATTGTGATCCTCAAGTCACACCATCAGCCATGCAAAACAGGACATACCTTTCTGGCTTGCTGGTTCTGTCGGCTGAAACAAAGCAGTCCCATTCTCAGCGGGAGGCCAAATCAAAATGAAATTTTATTTAGTCTGCACTGTCCCCAGACTGGGTTTCAGAATGACTGCTTTAGGAGATAGCATGGATGTGGCTGATGCATGCTTTGCATATGAAACTGCAATAGAGGAGGAAAAAAAAAAATCTACATAATCAAAAAAATCTGTGCCGTGTGGATGGCAAAAACCCCTGGACGTCAGTGAAGCAGCTACAAAGGATGTTTTAAAAAATGACCTTCCTGGAAAAAAAAAATACACATTTGTGCTTTGCAATACTATTTTCAATAAATACCTAATAGATCACTTTGCATGTAATTATTCAGAAGCTGCCCTGAGAGACTGAAATATCAAATATTTTTCTTTTTTTTTTCCTTTTTTTTTTTTTTTTTTTTTTTTTAAATGCAGAGAAAATATATATCTCAAGAGGATTTCTGTGTCTTGCAGTGGCTATGAGTGATTGCACCTCAAAATCCCTGTCAATTTAATTTTTAAGTCCCTGATTCCTAGAGTACCTAAAGAAAGGCCTACTGCAGTAAAGAACATCTGCTTTTTGTGCCATTGATCTAATGCATTCCACCTTGCACTTTTAAGAAAGGACCCATTCTTTGATTAGACACACTTAATTTTACAGACTATTAATAAATAAAAAAGATCGTCAACTGATCACGCAGCATTTTCATTAGAAGTTAGAAATAACTTACAAAGGCAAGGAATAGTCTGCAGAAAATGCAGGGCATACACCGTGTAATGCCTTTGTTGTCAGTTATGCTGCAAATGAGATTTTTCAAATAGGATTTGCAGAGGCAGGGCAGTGATCAGCACAGTGCAACATCCAGGAAAGGGAAGTTGAGCACAGTATTCTGTGAAACAAGGGGGCAGAAGGGAGCCTGTTTGTAGATACATATTATTATCCATAGAAAACACTTATCACTGCTTGATTTTGCTACACCAGCTACTTGGAAGTAGGTGATACCAATAATTTTGTAAGTGCACATCTGTATGGGAATGTGTGTTTGTACTTATCTGTGTGCAGGGCATGTAAGCCTGTAGTCTGTTCACATGCACACGCTTGATGCTTACACTGCAAAAGACAAGCAAAAGGCAGCACAAACAATACGTGTTTTCAATTGACAGATATTTCTCTGCTGGGACAAGCAGTGCTAATGCTGCGCTCTATATAGATTACAGGCAGCTAAAAAATGGGATGGAAAAAACTCCAAGAACCCCAAATACCATAAAATCTTTCAGAATGCAAAAAATGCAAGATCCCAAATAAACAATATAGATAAAAACTTGCAGCAATAATGAGATACAGTGCAAATCATTCACACAATGTGCTTTCACACTGCGATGACGGAAGTCACTGACAACAATGCAACCATGTGCAGATACTCCTTGGAGAAACAGTTGAGCAAATTTTGTAATTCTATCTCCAGTGCTTTGCAGCCTGAGTTTGAGACTTGCTGGATCAAAACGTGTGAAAATATTGATGTTTTAAAAATTAAGCATTGAACATCATGGAAGGTAACTTCATAATGAGTTCTCCTATTGCTATTTAAAGCTAGAAATCCATAAGGAGCACAGTGAAAAATATAACATTTGTTCTCCTTATGTCTTGGAACAACTGTTTTTATATTTGTAATCATCCTAACTGTTGTTCCAAATAAGATATTCAGATAGTCCCTAGCTTCATGCTTTATCTCATTTATTCTGATGCATATCTTATAGCAAAGCTTCATCTGTATTGAATTAATTTGATTTTTTGGGGCGTTATTTTTATAAATGCTGCTTTTTTTTTTTTCCTCTCACAGAACTTCCCACTTTAGGGAAAAAAGCAAGATGTGATTGCTTTAAAAATAGAAGACCAAATACATAGCTAGTATTCCCAAAATTCAATGCACCTGGCATTCACTTTATACCTAATAAGCATCCGTGAATATGCAAATGTTCAATGTCTCTAGTAACCTCATTAATTTATTCCTCAGGCAATCAAAGAATGTGAACCAGTCCTCTGCTACTAATACTGGAAGTGGTACGCTGCTCAGCATTGCTAGAATAATCTGAAAGCACATTCTGCATATTGAAAAACTGTTTCATCTTTCTTCCTTCCTTTGCCACTGTAATTCAAACAAAGACTTCTTTACCTCAGTTTACATAGCTGACAGCAAAAATTGAAAAATGCCAAAAAATAATTAAGACATATTTCTCTCTCTCTGTACATATATATGTATGTATGTATGTATGTATGTATGTATGTATGTATGTATGTATGTATGTATGTATATGTATATGTATCCATGTACACACACACAC
>VZUI01085406.1:0-29545 GCA_013401135.1 Cettia cetti
CTTTCTTTCTTTCTTTCTTTCTTTCTTTCTTTCTTTCTTTCTTTTCTTTCTTTTCTTTCTTTCTTTCTTTCTTTCTTTCTTTCTTTCTTTCTTTCTTTATTATGGGAGCTATAAATTAGTCCATTTCAATGAAATAAGCTGCTGCTTTAAAAACCCTTCATGCAACCCTGAGTCAATGCTGTTTTGAGCAGCAGTAAGGTGGGCAGATCTTTGCCAGATGTCTCCATCAGCCTTCCTCTTTTGCATCCCATGAGCCCTGAGGGAAGGAGTGCAGGACAGAATCCCAGTTTTCTGGCAGTGTGAGGAGAAGGCACGAAGGAGATTTCTTGGTGGCCTTTTGAAAGATGTGAAAAGCAGCTGAGGGTCCTGCAAGGCAAAGCACAGCTAGGAGAAACGGAAGCAGAGGGGAAGCCATCAACCCACTCACCTCCTGGGAAGGGCATGGAGATAATCAGTGACTGTTTGGGGGAGGACTTTGCTTTTGGGAGGAGAAATCACAACTCAAGGAGAGATGAAAAGGTTCATTTGTTGACACTGAGCACAAATGACGACTCTCCCTGCAGATCCATCTGAAATCAGAGAGGGATGTCTGTGTGGGTGGGAAGCAAGAATTTATAGTCATTAAAGATTTGTGCATTCTGAGTGAGAGGGGAAATGGCCAGCACTTTGTTCCTGCTACTCAAATAAAGGTGAAAAATCCTCCAGCACCTGGTGGGCTGAGCTCCAGAATTGGATTGTCAATGTAATTGTGAGGGAAGCCCCGTGGTATTACCTAGTTAGTCACTATTAATTAGTATTAATTTTGAACACAGAATCATAGAATGGCCTGGGTGTGAAGGGACCTTAGGATCATTTAGCTCCAACCTCCTTATCCCAATATTCCGCTTTTTCTTCCTTGGCTATGTTGTGTGTGGTGCCCATTGCATGCACACCCAGTGTAAAACATGGAGAGGCAAGCAATTGTGACCTTGAGCCTAAAATTAGATTAAGTCAATAAATCTCACTTGAATGGCAATTTTTTGGGTACTGTGCTGCTGTTAGTCTTTATAAGAGAAGGATTTTTTTAAGAACAGATAAGCTCATCTGTTGGATCATGTAATCAAAACAAACTACCTGCTACAAGGATTTTCTTTCCTTAATGAAAGTGCTTAAGTGGGACAATGGATGTCCCTGAGAGACTGTGGGATTGTCACTGCTGGGGATCTCCAGAAAAATCATTGTAAAGTTATATGGGAATAAGGAGGAGGAGGGGAGAAATTAACTGAAAATCTTTTTCATAAAAATATTTGAGAATATCCATATATTTTTGTTTCATTATCTTGTAACTGATTATTTCCCATTCTCTTTCCCACTCAAATATCTGAATCATGTCACTTATTTCCTAAATTCTTTTACCTTTCTTATTGAAAGTTTTTGCAGTAAATATCTTCACAATTACTCTAAATTAACAATATTTAAAGGTAATTTTTTTTATATATCACTAGGAACCAGAAAAAAACCCCCACTTAAAATTAATGTGACACAGCCTCTTGTCCCATGTGTTTTTCCTTGCTCATGTGGTTCACACATGGGACATCTTGGCAAAGGACCTTGTTATAAGCACTGGAGACTTCTACATTAACAAGCTTTTTTATATCCTACATTCCCTAATTTGAATTTTAACCCACTCCTTAAATTTTAATGTTGTCCGTGTGAATAATGTACTGTTCTGGAAAGAAAAAATTGGAATCATAGCATGGTTTGGGTTGGAAGGCACCTTAAAGGTCATCTTGTTCCAATGCCCCTGCAGGGAACACCTGGGCAGGGGCACCTTCCACTATCCCAGGGTGCTTGAAGCCTTCTCCAGCCTGGTCTTGGACACTTCCAGTGATGTAGTGTTTAATTTCTGCAGGATCTACAAGATACAATTCTATTCAGTATCATCTGTTTTAGAGGGTGTGTGAGCAGTCAGGTCTCGAGGACCAGCCCTGTGTGTGCGTGTGATTATTGACATTTCTCTGTTGGAAACCAAGTCACACAGGGATTTGAGACATATGACAAATGGATTTGAATCAATACTTCTTTGAAAAGCTTCTTTGAAAATAAAAAGAAGTAAAAAAATGAGAGGTGTAAAAGCCTAAACTGAAAAATAGCAACTTTGCCCTGTATGTGTTTATATTAGTGCTAATGAAACATTGAAATGTGTCATATTATATTGTCCTGATGACACAACTTTTCCCCATAAGATCTACAAATGCAGATGCAATTTTTCTTTGCCAAAAGCTTCCCTTCTTGCCAAGTACATTGAGCCATTCCCAACTTGCTGGATGAATCCAGCCATATGTAAAGACAATTATTTTCTGACTAACTAAGGATCAAACAAAGTCAATACACTTATCACATTTCATTATGATCCTAATGCATTTTCTCAATGAATCCTCCCAAATTCATCACTTCTGTCAAGGTGTTGCAGACCTAATATTACTTTGCTATGAAGTTGGGTATAGAATTTTTACACTTAATGTTGCCAAACAGGCAGGAGTGGTGACATTTTACTCATAGAACTGAATAATTAGGCAAATTGCTATTTTATGGCCATCCTAAAAACCCAGTATGAGTGCAGTCTAAGGTACACAACATAAGCTTTTCACACTGCACTGGCTTCACCTGAAAGGCCATCCTTCAAAAAATGAGAATTCCAGACAACTTGGAAAGCAAAAATTGTACTTCAAGCTAGAGATCTTGAAAGAGTTAGATATTTACTGCACTGAAAAAAGGGCTAGAGGAAGGGGTAGCTCATTTGCTTTTGTTTTTCTGAAAAATATGTTGTAAAATACACAATATTGCTCAGTATTCAGTATCATAAAACCTTTCTAGAGATGGTGCTTGAAAGGTACGAAACACAGCCCTGGTCATAACTTGTCCTTTTCTTCCCTTCCAAATTTTTGCTGAGGTCTCCAGAATTAATCTCAAATTTGGAAAGAGAAATACATAATTCTTCCCATCAATGTGAAAACTTGAACAGCTGTAGGAAGCTTTGTATGCCACAGACAACTAAATTTGCTGGAAGAATGAGATAATATATGTTTGAAGTTAGAGGTCTTAAAGAATCCTGAAAAGATGTGTTATGGACTGAGAAGATAGATTACAGAGACAAAATACTCCTGGTGAAAGTTCCTCCACAGGATTGGCAATGAGTGGTCCTAATTCTGGTTTTGCCACATACATGAGTAACTTGTTTCAACAAAGACACAAAAATATATGAATGCAAAACTGTGTATGAACGATGGAGGAATTTTCAGGGCTGTGAGTGGAAAGGTTGTTCTGTCCTGAGAGTGAATTCAATTAAATTCTGTGCTGAGGCCAAGGAAACTGATTGGCATGCAGAGTAAAGACAACCTCAAGTCTTCCCAGAGCATTTACTGACAGCCATGAATTCAGAGTTTCATGCAATGAATTTTCCAAATTGTGTTGGAGGACTTTCTTTAAGCTACATTAAATGAAAAAGCTAAAAATTGTAGAAGAAGAGGAAGGGGAGATTCTTGGACCGATGTGGAGATCCTTTCCTGACACTCTGATTTCCAAAGCAACAACAAAAAAGCAACAAAAAAATCCCATTCCTCATCATAAATCAATAAAAGCCATCTTTCCATAACATTTTTATTATTCTGATAACAACAGTTTGACATTTTTGCTTTGGCTCAGTAAAATTTTTCCTATGTATTTCCTGCCAGGAGAAAAAAAGTTCCATAATTTCCATCCACTGGAAAGTGTTTCTGTCTGATTATTAATGAATATTCACACAGGATGATTTCATGTTGTCTATTTTACTAGATAAAGCAGGCTAATGATTCAGGCCATGAAAAGAAATTGTAGGTGGTGACAACAGCATCATCAGCAACAACAAAACAATAATAATAAAAATAATAATAATAAATTTATTCTCACAATTATTATGGAGTTGATAGATTTTTATTATGAGGTTATTGATTTTGAAAGGTGACAATGGTGCATGAGAGTTTTTAAAAGGTATCTACAGTATTCAGCACAGGCAACAAGCCATTTAAACTCTCACCATAAAAATCCTGCTGGTGACCTGCTGGAGAGGACAAATCTCCCCACTACTGCCCCGTCCTTTGCATCCTACACAAATCCAACCATGGCAGTTTAGATCCTGTGCTAATTGTGATTATATTCATGTGATGCCCAGGCAAGTTTATTTTAATGATTAAATATCTTTTTCTGAAGACTGGAAAATGGCCTTTAGCCTAATGTGTGTGACTGTGCAGGTTTATCTCTAATCTCACATGCCTGCTATTTTCACGTGCTCCAAGTACTTCTGCAAGGAAACAAGAAAATTGATGTATTTCATAGTGATTGCCATCTATTGAAATCAGGGTTTGTTTAAATCTGATTAACTTTAGGTTTACTTATTTTATATGTCCAAGTCAGAGTTGGGTTCATTTTTTCTTCTCTTCAAAAACACTATAACCCACCAAACAACAAGTAAAAAAAGGTTACTTTAAAACCATTTTGGTTGTGTTTTGCAATGGGTGGTTGTACCAGCACAAGAGAAAGCTGGGACTGCATTTTCCACTCTTGATGTTGGTTTAAATTGATCAAATTCTTTTCTCAGGCACTGACAAGTCCACACACACCCCCTAAATATTAAATGATGAGTTGTGGGGAAAAGAGACCAGGGAAGCAGGGATGGGTCAGAAATTTCCCTGCATTGAAGCCAATCCATCATAAAACATAAACCAGGAAGCAAGTGAGCTTTGTTAGGCCTGGTGCTTCAGAACAACTTGCAGACATAAATGATATTTTAGGTTCATTTGGAGGTCCATGGAAGTTGTTGCATTATTTAATTGGTTTGTTTACTCCAAATAATCATGTTGGTTCCTTTTTGTGTATAGCTTATACCACAGAAATGTCATGGTGATACTTTTGTGCCAACAGTGACTTCAGTGTTTGTGGGGTTTGGTTGTTTTTTGGTTGGTTGGTTTTTAGCATTGTAAAATTTAATCAGTTGAAAAGTTGATTTTTAATGACTTGGATTTGAAAACCATTTAATTCAAAACACCAAAGCAAAACCTGGGAATTTACATAGTAGGCTGGGATTGTTCTCTCTCAATTAAATGGATTAAGGAAGGTGGTCATGGTTTTAGAGATTATTTTAGGGGGAGTAGTAAAACTACAAGGCTTAGAATTGAGCCAGAGGTGATTGGGGCCAAAGTTCTTTCTGCAAACCATAAGAGCTTTGAGAAGGGGAGCCTGGAAAATTAATAAAGAGAACATGGCCCTTATCTCAAATCTGTGAGACTTGCAATATCTCCTGCAGTAAATGGGAAAGAAAAATTTTATTTGTTTTCTGGGCAAACACGAGTTGCAGCCTCAATACAATAAACCTGTGAGTTAGTTCAAAATGCCATCACTTTTTAAGTGTTTGTCCTCGGTCTGATTAAAAGAGTGTCTTTTCTAGCAGTGTTGCAAGATGAGAGGAGTTCAAGCTGGGCAGATTTCCTTAGCTCAAATGTCCATCTAATGGCTTAAATTGGGGCTATTCAAGGTTAGGAACGGTGCAGATTCAAACTTGCAGAGCCCAAGGGGTTTAGGAGATGGTTCCTGCACGGTGGGAGATGTGGCATTTCAATCAGGGTAGATGAATAGAGCCACTGGAAGATGGACCTGTCTCACATCCTTTGTTTCCAGCCGTGCAGCCCAGCCTCTTCCTACCTTGAGTGAGGCAACTGTGTTCCCTGAATCAGCTGAAAAGCCAAGAGAGGATATAAAGGAAGAGAAATTTATTCAGTATTGGGACTCTACTATGAGGCACAAGAGGATGATGTGATGTAAGCACATCCATCTCTCCTTCCCTGTTTTACACAGGTTTTATTCCATGTTTTTCAGTAAGTTGACCGTTTAATAAAACACACATAGGGGGATTTGTGTCTGAGTTATGTTTTACTTTGAGTAAAAGTCCATATGCAGCAGGAAACTTGTTCTCTTGGCTGGTTATACCTAAAATTTAAAATGTTGTTGTTGTTTGGTTTGTTTGTTTTGTTGTTGTTTTCCTTTATTTGTGCTTTGGTTTTGGCATTGTTTGGGAGTTTTTTTTGGCCTGAGCTGCACTGCTTTTGTCACCCTGGCTGACCAAAGGATTTGGTGCCAGCTTTATGATACAGTGTCCTGTCAGGGAAAGACAGAACAGAAGACACCACTGTTTCTATGTGATGGTTTGACCTGGTGATTTTTTAAGTCTTTTCCCTTCTAAATGATTCTGTGGTTCTATTCTTGAATAGAGAAGTAAGGTTTCCTTCAATTATTACCTTCTCCCCCTTCTCCTTTGTGTAGGGAAGGGTAATTTTGCAGATGGAGAGAGCTGAGTCTAGATCCTGCCCTGTTAACCTCAGCCCTGCAAACATCTGTCAGCTGCTCCATCTACTTTCCTCTAGTAAAAATCAGGTTTTAAACATGGGGATGCCTTTAAGTTTCCTTCTTTGTACTGAAGATGTACTTCCAAGGGTTTTTTGTAATTTTGAGGTTTGGTAACTTCTTAAAAATGAAAGGTGATATTCTCAAGTAAAGCATATGCCTTCAGAAAAGGAACAGGAGAAGTCTCTCCACTCCTCCAGCTCCACACATTCCCTTTCATGCTGTTAAGCTCATAATAAGCAGAGCTATTAAGTACTGCTTAAAATCACACCATAATTTTGTGCTATAGACTTAAAATTAAGGCTTGGGAGATTTTCCCTCCCTTCCCTTTTACCCTTTCTGACTGTGACTGGTATTTGAGTATTTTTTTATATGTAGATCACACACTGTGATTAGATACTGATCACTTCTCTTTGGGCCTCTCTAATTGCTTTCACAAAGTGATTTCACACAAACCAGTGGACAGGGATAACCTAAGAGTGCCTTTAAAGAAATATATTTCCATAAAAGCCTTCATAGTCTCATACCCTGTCTTGTCAATATTTCTGTTACAATTTATTTATTACTAGAGGCTCAAGTCTAAGGAAGCAATACTTATTCTTACCTCTTGGGAGAAGCTGGTAAATGAATACAGAATTTTGATAGCAATATTTTTTTTAGAATTCAAGTTAGCAAAAAGAAAATTTTTTCAGATTCCTTGAATTGGCAAAGAGACAGATTTTTCTCCATCCCTGGATTGAAACAAGGGACTTTTTTTCAAATAGTTCTGCTGTAGAAATATATAATTATGTGTGGGTAGAATTTGGCATCGATCTCTTCCCCTTTAGGGATATGAAGAAAACAAGCCTTTTCAAATACCCTTAATAACATACAGGTAAATAATGAGTTCAGACCAAATAACTGCTAAATATGAGAAAAACAGCATATTTCTACTCCTACTGCAAGCCAGAAAAAGATCAGTGATTACCCATATCCTGACAGTGATATTTTACACAGACCTCTCCACTGTTTTCAAGTGGGAGATCAGTGCCTAGGCTGATGGCAGGATGTGGACCTTATAAAGTATTTCCTGCTGAAAAGAGCACTTTGGATTATTGCATAGGCTAAAATATCATTGAACAAGCTGGATTATGAAAGGAGGACTCCTACACACGCAGGACAAAGTGTAAACTGACATAAGAGTTCTGATCCAGCAGAAAAAAGCACCCCTGATCAGGCATATCCCCAGGTCAGTGAGAAATCTCCCTAAATTCCAGGAGATCTTTATACAGAGAGAGTTTGTGGCAATAGGGACTTGGCTCAAAAGGGCAGTATCTTAATAGCCAAGCCTCATTTGTTTATTTTCTTGTGGGCATCCTGACCATGAAGACAAGACAAGAAAGCTGGGGCTGCTCAGCCTGGAGGTGAGAAGGTTGTGTGGAGATCTCAGAGCACCTGCAGCGTCCAAAGGGGCCTACAAGGAAGTTGAAGGGGCTCTTCATCAGCAACTTAGTGATAGGACAAGGGGGAATGGCTTCAAACTGAAAAAGGGGAAATTTAGCTTACAAATGTAGATTAAATTCTTCCATGTGAGGTTTTACAAAAGAGCTGTGGCTGCCCCATCCTGGAAGTGTCCAAGGCCAGGTTGGGCAGGGTTTTAGCTACCTGGTCTAGCTGAGTATGTTCTTGCTCATAGCAAACATATTCAATTAGACAACCTTTAAAAGATCTCTTCTAACTCATATATTCTGTGGTGCTGTGATTCTGTGCTCTTTGTAGCTCAGAGTGCTGCATAGGCCCCACTGTAACACCACATTTTAGTAATCCTTTGCTATTAATTCCTAGTAGTAATTAATAATTCATAGTAATAACTTACAGTTTGGAAGATGGCAAAAAATTTAGCTTTGTTGCTTTAAAATTTTTCCATTTACTAAACCATAAATCTTTTTTAATTTCTCCATATTGTTGTAGTGGCTGTAGATGTAGAACCTTTGTCTGGGTTTTCTTTTTTTCCTGGCATGTGTTGAGATGTACCATATATTAATAATTGTACCCACTCTGTGGGGAGAACAGGGGAAGGATTCTTTTCCTTCCCTCTTTTCCTCCTTCAGGCCTGTAGCAACAGCTTTTGGGAATTCTGAATTCTGTTTGGATGTTAAGGAAAGCCTGTTCCTTTTGCTTTGTCTGCTATGTCTCCTCAGTGTGGTCCTACAGCATGTTTAGAGCCAGTAGGGCTTTCACCATGTTCCCTTCAATGGTTTGTGGGAGTATTTATGTCAAAGAGAACTTCCAGATTTGTCTAAATTCATTAGGAACATTACCCTCCCCAGTCATTATCAAATTAAGCTTTGTACTGCAGCTTTCAGAATTACTTTGTACATCTTCTTTGCAGACAAAGTGTCCTCTGACCCAGCAATTCTCGTTTCATCACGCAAATTGCTCGAGTATCAGTAACCTTTTATTGTGCGAACACAAAGAACTCTGCCTGAGATAAATTTGGCCTAGTAAGGCCATAAAACTCCCACAATATTTGTGTATAAAGGAGATTTATACATTTCTTGAGTGTTTTGCCAAGAAAAACCCACAGCAAGGACAGGCAGACTAAAGCAATAAGCAGGAAATGTATCATTAAAGTTATGGAAGAGGCTGTTCCCTGCATCAAGGGCAGAGGGACATGTTTGAGACTAAGCTGAGAGGCAGTCACAGTTCCCACCAAATAAGGACAACCAAGTCTGCTTAGAAGAGTCCCTGTTGGTCAGTTTGTGCGTTTTGAACAAACTTTGGATTTGTGGGAAACTTATTAAAGAAATAAGGTTTGTTGATTCTGACAAAATAAACTATTTATTCCTTCCTTATCCTAGCAGTGGCCAACACTCCTTGGCCAACACTCCTTCCCCGTGCACATCCCCTTTGTTCTTACACTGACATTACCAGGAAAAATGGAAGAACCTGTGGTGGCAAAATGGCAGAACAGCCTCTACAGGGGGATGGAGGGAAGGATGAGCATAGAATCAGGGCATGCATAGTGATGCTAATACATCTGCTTGTATCTGAAAGATTTGCTTCAGTAGGAATTGCTTGCCCTGCATGATTGTCAGGGATTCTTCTTGTGAAAAATAGCCAGCAAGGTGTTATCTTCCTGCTCCAAAGGAAGAGATACTGCATTTCTTCCTTTTCACAAAGCTGCAAATGTTTTAGGACATTGATGTAATGTAATGCTGGCCAGCTGTGTGGAGAATGTGCTCCTGCTTGTGCACCCACACACTAAACAGGCAAAGATTCATTAGCGTGGATTCACCTTAGTGTGAATTAAAAAATTGCTGCTAAGTTGGAGTTAGATGGGGAAACTGATGATCTTGTGCAGCTGCCCCTCCTGGATTTGGGAGCTGCTGGGACACCTCTGTACTGCAGGAAGGCTGGGTGTTACCAGGTGTGGCATTTCCCTCTCCCACAACATGTAGGCAGTTTTTTCCCCCATGATATGGCAGTAGCTCTCTCTGTCTCTAGGTTTCACTAGTCAGGGCTCCAAGAGTGGTTCCATGAAGAGAACATTTGCCATGTGCAGGAAGGGTTTGGACAATGCTCTCAGGCACAGGGTGGGATCCCTGGAGTGTCCTGTTTGGGGCCAGGAGCTAGATGAGGTGATCCTTGTGGATCCCTTCCAGCTCAGGATATTCTGTGATTCTGTGTAAATATCCTCATCCCTCCTCCAGCCTCCTCCCCCTTCCTTCCTCTTCAGTGCCCTGTCAGAAGCCCCTGGCTCAGACTGGAAAATCCAAGTGCTTTGTGGTTGTCACCATCTTTCCTTCCCAAGTAAGCCCTGGCACAGAGGGAGCTGGGCCCTGCCACAGCACAGCAACAAAGGCCAAAACCAAAATTTGCAGCATTTATTCCCTGTTACTTGTCTAAAGATGATTTTCTAATGAATCAATGATATTCCCTTTTTAGCCTATATATTGCAGATACTTACAGCAATATTAAGTTATTTTTTTCATAGACTGCACTAGCAAACACAGGTGTCCATGATATCTATGTGGATTTCTTTGTGCACAGCTATATTTAACGCAGGATTTCTTGTATTTAATTTTTTTTCTATTCTGTATCTTTAAGGGTAAACTGAAGTATTTGAGTATTAGTTAGCATCAGGCACAAAAACCTAATCAAGAATAAGCAGACATTTCTCTGGAGATAAACTCATTTATTTTGGGGCTAGCATTCTTGGGAAAGAATAGGGGCAAAATCTTCAAGTCTCCAGTCTTGCAGCTGTTTTTATATAAATACAATTGCTTGTAGGGCAAAGATTTCTTAGGTCTAAAAGCCATAAAAGCCTTTACTTCAGTAACTCCATAAACACTACCCAAAAAGAAATTAAAAATCATCTATAAAATTATGACACTTCACAAAAGATCAAGAGCTGAGTAAACAACTTGTTGGGTGACATCTCTCAGATTAATGATTGGTAATAAAAGGAAAAAAAAGTTTAGAAGTTTACAGCTCCTGGATGTTTTCCACATAATTTTCCTTTTACACACTCTAAGTAGAGGCAGATTCACTGGTTTAACATTTGCTGGTGACACTGTGTTTAAATTAAAACTGTCTACATAATCTAGAGCAAAATAGCTGTTCTGTTAGGCAAACTTACCTTGGGATGGCAACAAAACTGAAAGGCCTGTGGTGGAAACTTCAAGAAAGGTTTGCTTTGTCTCAGCATCAGTTAGAGGAAAGTGTTCCTGATTTGCAGGCAAATGTTTTTAAATGTTGGATTAGTGGACTTCGACTTGCTGTCATCTATTTTTCATAGTGAGTGCTGCAGTGTGGGTCGTGTGGACTGTGAAAAACAAAGGGCATCTCCCCTCTTACAGCATTAAGTTTCTGGTTTGCCATCAAATTTTATTACCAAAAGCTCTGTCTACAGGCTAATACTACTGTAAATGTTCATCATTTCTGTGCAGTAAAAGTTGAAGGCAGATAATTTTTCCTTGCTAAGAATATTCTTTTTAATTTTTGGTTTAGGACCACAGGGTATTTGTGACATTATTTTACAAAGGCAGAAAATCAAACCTTGTGTAAAGATACCTGTTGTGATCACAGCTCTAGGCATTTAAACTTTTTGAACTCTGACATGGAATTCTGCTGCCTCTCGGAAAAGACTTCTAACTAAATGAGATACCAACTTCAAATGTAGTGCTGTGAGCAATACACTACTTCCATATTTCTAGGGAAAAGTGGATAATACTTTCTGGAGAAGTCATTGTTTATTATACGTCCAGAAAAAAAAAAAAACAGTAATATCAGATCTTATTTTATCCTCTAGCATTTTACACCCTGGGACCATATCCCTAAAATTGCATATTGGCATCAGTCCCCTGGCTCTGGAGAGTGACAGCAGCTGAGATGATTCTGGCACTGCTCTCCAATTGTGCATTGTATTTCCAGTGGCATGTTATTCCAGTGCCGGAGTTTTATCACTTCTGCGGAATCCCTTTGTACACAGAGCAGAGGGAATACTCTTCCTGACATGGAAATAAACAAGAAGCATGGAGTGCTTGCTGCCAATCACTGTAAATAGTTACCTCAGGTTTATTTTCTCCCCAAATCTGCTGGTTGCTAGAAGACAGGACATTTTATGCTCAGGAGAACAGACACTGTGTCGCCATCGCACTGAGTACGTGAGCAACAAAGAAACTTATTTTTAACAGCAAAACAATGTGCTAAATTTAGATGCAAGCAGCAAGGGGATCCAGATTTAGCCATATTAAAATGATGCAGATGATCTCAAGATGACCACAGATCTTGTTTTTTTGTTTTGTTGAGCATAGCTATTCTGGCAATTTAAGGTTCATAAGAAAGTCACTGAAGAAAAACAGAAAATCCTCTGACTCTTTATTTTTCCAGCTAATTATAAACTTTAAAGCACCAACATAACAGAAACCCAAACAAGATTGGTTTAATTAACCTGAATGTGATTTTTGGTTGTAAAGCTTGATACTTCCCCAGGATTTAATAATGCCTATTTTGTGGTTGAGATGGTATTTCAAGCTATTATATGTCAAGATTGGCTTCTTCCCCACCATGCTTTGATCATGATCATATCTTGGCCCAATGAAAATGGGTGATGACTTCTTTTGGGATAGATTCTAGAAAAATAAACCCCTTTTGGCCTGACAAAAAATATCTGATAAAAAATGTCAAGTAATCAAGATTTCATAGTTTATGAAGGAAACTTTTTATTTCAGTTTGTTTCCTCTGCTGGCATAAGAAGACTATTAAAACAAGAGTCATCCTAAGAGGGAGAAACCAAAGGCCTCAAGGATTTGGCTTTGTTGTTATTTTTGTTGCTGTTGTATTGTAAATTCCTACAAAAAAGACTGGGAAATATTGTATTGAACAAAGGCTGGAAGTTTGCAAGACTTCACAGAAAGCTTTAAAAGACTTTAATCATCTTTAACATGACTGGCCAAGCTTTATAGATTTTTTTTTTTTATGGTAGAGGTACTATAAAGGTTTTTATGATAGTTTTCAGAAATATTTTTTTAAACTATGAATCACAATGTTTTAAGAATTCAAGTGTCATTTTGAGTCAAATGTAACATTTTCTTCACTTGATGGTTAATTTATGCTTTTGACTTGATTACATAAAATGAGACTAAATTATAAATCCTAATTATCTTTACTGCAATTCCCAGCTGTTTTTAAATAGGAAAAGCTTTTATTTCAAATTTTAACCTAAGTTTTCAGTAAAATGATTAAACATTGTCATAAAGACAGTTTCCTTCCCAGTTTCTTTGCTGTTGCATCAAATAAGATTTCTACACTTGTCAACACATACCTAAAACTGGCAGCTGACAGGAAATGTATGAAGGAAGACACAGGTTATGGAGGCAACCTTTTTAGGCATATCTGTGATTTTAGTTTTACTCTTTTTGTGTAGAACATTTTATATAAATGATTTTTTCCTGTTTATAATAATAGAATTTCCAAATGGAATTATATATAGCTTTTGTTTTGGTTTGGGTTTTTTTTGTTAATTAGTGGTGAGTTTAAGGCTCCTAGAACCACACTTGCAGAATTGAACCTTTATCAAATTTCTCTATCATTTCCCTATCAAACTAAATGCTGCTTTTCTGTACTCATTATTGCATTCCAACACCTTTTTCCCTAACCTCACATTCCTGACTGATAATTAGTTGCATACAACCTCTTTTTAAATATATTTTTTGGCACTCTGGACTATAATGTGATAGCATCCATCTAGTAAAAGTGTTTTGGAATATTTTTCACTGCCAAGGGCTCGGTCAGACACTGCTGAATGAGCACCAAATGAGCAACTCACCAAGACTGAGACTTGCTCAGGTGAACTCTGAAGTATCAAGCCCAGTGAGCTAATTTGAAGTTCCAGAAGAAGGTGGGCACTTCTTTTGCAATTTTCTAGTCCTTGCAGTTCCTGTCTATGGAGCTCACCTGTCCTCTTGGTGGAGACTGAGATGAAGAGAGGGAAATAAATATGTGGAAACTGCCATTCACAGTTAAGATTCCATGATCTGTAGACATTATTTTCTGTTTGTTGTTTTCATAGAGTTCTTTCAAATCTTTATTTTCTGTTTGTTTATTTTCATAGAGTTCTCAGCTCTAAAATGTGTTTAGGCCAGCGAACTGCACTGGCTTCTGAGTGATGATGGATACAACACAAAGGCTTAATCGGGTTTCTTAAAACCTGTATTTTGAAATGAAGAATGAAGGACAGTAGTCCGGAAGTGTGGAAAAGTCAATTAAGATTCCCAAACCAAAGAGGACAGTATTTACCTGCTTAAACCACAGTCCTGTTGCTGTTCATGTGAAGTCATTTGAGGGAAATGGTCTTTGTCCTCAGTCCTACAAAACCCTTAACCTTGGACACCCTCTAACAATAGGATGCGTAGACAGTGCTTATTTCTGGCTTTCAGGTCTCCTCTCCCAGAGGACCCATCTTTGTTCTTTTTGGGAAGGAATTCCGTCATCAAAAAAAATTCTAATAATGAGAAGTTATTTGGAGAATATCCACCAGCTTGTTTAGTTTTCTTGTTAACAGATCAAAGAAAACTTATTTAATTTTTATATAACATTCATGTATACATACTTCCTTTCTCAGCAAAAGCAGTAACTTTACCTTACCATAGTTTCTATTTGTTTTGTTTTATTTTAATATTATTGTGTTTAAGACCCTGTTGTTCCAGCTGGGCTTTCTAAATCTGCTCTGGTTACCCAGTCTGTCCTCACATTAACTTGAAAATGTTTCTAATCTTGACTTCTAAGCTTGGCTTACATACCAACATCAATTTTGACATTTCAATGACCAACATAATTTTGATGGTCAGATCTGTTTCAAATCTCCTTGTGATGAATGGGATTTTTGCCCCAGATTGCCAATTTTTTTTCAGTTATGTTCCTAAGTTTTATTGAAGTCCTTAAAACTGAAGTGATATACAAACTTTCCTTTTGTCTTTGTGGCTACTTGAATTTAACAGCACTAAAACTACAGTATGCATCTTAATATGTATATTTCACTTACCCTGGCTAATTTAAAGAGCTGGGTAAAGTTAGGAAGATCAGTGTTTTAATTGCCTTCTTATTCCATCAGAGTTCACAAATTTGAATTAGAAGTTTCCTTAATAAACATGGAAAAATCCCCAGTACTGCTCTTAAGAATATTTTCTAAAGATCATTAAATTCAATTCGTGCATGTTCCTTTTCACTGCTTTACTTTAAGGCCTGGGCTCCTCCTCATGCTCTGCATCATTAATTTATATTTTAATATATCTATTTTATTTACACATACTGTTCTGAATTTGTCACAATGGAAAGCAACACACCTATGAATAATGAAAACTGTTTATCACTGGGCACAGTGTTTTACAAAGAACAGAGAAATCTCAGGCCCCTTGTGATAAAAACCTGAATCACAACAAAATGTAAAATTGGAACTGCAAACTTCAAGGCAACATAGCACGATCAGATTATTTGAATATTATGCACCATTAACTTTTATTTATTGTATTTGCTGTGTTTGAGAAATTCCTAATGAGTTGGGATGTGCTGAAAGTGCTGCCAAGATAATATTTCTTGCAGTATTGCTGTCCTTCCTGTGCTAACATGTTAGAAATGAGCAACCACTGGGAAATTATGAAAAATATTATTTTTCTCCTGAGCCAAATCCTTCACCAAGACCGTTCAGCCATGCAGTAAAAACAATAAAAGAAAACACACAAAACCACATCCTTCAGGTTATGGATGCCTGCACAATCTGATCTATATTAATGAATTTTCTGCAGGTCCAGTTGTCACAAAGTAAAGACAAAATATTGTGGGCAGGGAACACACGATCAGTTGTTTAGGAGAGGTCTGCCACTCATCATCAAGTTGTTGTCTGGTTGTCTCAGTGAATATGAGTAACTTCCAATTCTATTGGACCATCACGGAATAATTTGGCAAATTCACACTGGTTGTTATAATGCACATTTCACTTCGGGTTTTTTTCTGTCTAAAGCAGAAAATTCTCCATGAACTACCAATGAAACCCTTTTCTTGAATTCAGGGAACAAAAAACTTCCAGGGATTAAAGTATTACAGATCTGTGTAGCTCTCAAGGGTAAAGGATTAGAAAGAGGAAAAGCAGAGCAGAACTCTTTATTGCTCACAGAGAAAGAGAAGCTCAAGGCAAAGGTGCTTTTCCTGAAAATAATTTATGATTTTTTTTCACCAAGTGGTTGTTCTTAACCTGTAGTGTGTGGAGGCAATGAAAATGGTGTTGCTGGCTGGCAGATTCTGCTAAACTTGTGGATGTACTGAGCATGTGAGTTTTCAGCAGCTCAGGATCTGGACCATGAAAATCTGCCAGCCCAATTACTTAATCTGACCCTCTGGAAGTCAGTGGCAGTGTTTCCACAGGCTTTAGGAGGTGTTGTGGCAAAGCTCAGTGCTGAGCTTGCAGTGCTTTCCAGAGCACTGAAATGTGGAAAAGGGGATAATTTGCTCCCTGAATCACCAGTTGTGTTGCTAAGGAGCAGAAGTTCCTAACGGTGGGGGACAAAATGACAGGAAAAGTTTGAGTTGAACATAGCAACAAGATTGTTGTGAGGAATTTAAAGATTCAGTGTGACTTGGACAAAATCCTGAGCCTACAGTCCTTCCTTGTGCTGATACCCTGGGTGTTGCCATTTCTGGGAACACCTGTAACTCCCATTAGCTTGGGGGAGATTTGTGTGTGCTTAACACTTCTCAGAACTTGGACTCTGATGCTTACACACATCTCATGTGTTGGATTTGCAGAGTCACTAATCTGGGGGGAAAACCAAAAATTTCTCTTTTGGTCCCTTTGCTCAGGCCAGACATACTGAAAGAGTGGCTTTTCCCATCATATTTCATCACTTCAACTGTTATTGCCATTCAGCAGCAGGGAACTCCACAGCACATGAAAATGAAAACCAATCTTTTAGAAAGTATCCTGCCATTTAAAACCTTAGCTCAGATCTGTTCTGCCTATCTGTAGCTCTAAACCCCAGGAGGGGATTGCTGCTCCTGGGCTGCTGCTCAAATGCCACTAACTTTCATCCAAGAAATTATTTTTATTAACATCTTTGTATGGCAGAACTGAAGATTTGACCTGAAGATTGGTTCCTGTCTTAGTTCCTCCACCTGAAAATCCCCCCGAAAATTCGTCTTCCTTTGCCTTTGCCAGTCCAGCATAGGGATATTTCTGTAGGCCTAAACAGCACAGGCTACCAAGGTATCCTAGTATTTTCAGGCTGTAATTCTTTGGAAGCGTGTGTATAATCAAAATGGAACAGGTGGGAGAAGGAAGTATTGCTCCTGGTGGGAAGGAAAGCCCAGAGCACCAATGGTGTCTTCCCACCCACACAAGAAGTTCATAAAATAATTCCAAGATTCTTAAACTAATGCTGTAACCACAGGGTCATCCTGGCCTTGGGTGAGGGTGTGGGGCCATGCAATGACTTCAGCATATGTGAAGCACCATTATTCAAACACTTCTCTATGTTTCTAGTAAAAATCTCCACACACATTCTAGTTCAGAAGAACTGCCCAAGAAAAATACCCAGTGTCCTGCTAATGAACATCAAGCCATTATCAAAAGTTACAAGTCTTCCCTCTACAGAGATTTTAGAGAATATAACTTTGATTATACATCTTGTAATGCCAAATTTCCTCACAGGAGTTATGGTTCTAATTTAACCTTATTGAAAAGCAAACTGCAAGGAAAACCACAGAATTCCATGAACCCCAGGGATACACCGCAGGTGGTGTTTGGCATATTTCATGAAACTTATTTAATTTCCCATCCCCTGAAATTGCATCATCTCCTGTTCCACTGGGAAATATTAGCATTTACAGCCTGTACATCCTGCTGGAACGCTGTGATAACCTCATGGATGGCTTGGGAAACTTGCCCCCTTTCCCTGAAATTTGCTGGAGGCCCCACAGAGAAATACAGTTGCTATCTCTGATGCAGAAAAGGTGAAATCTGATTCTTTCAATGCTGGAGGCCTAGAAAACATGACATTCAAGGAAGTCCAATGTCAAATATGTGCAACTTCTATTCATACCTGTGGAAGATTATTCCATTTACCATTAGACTCCAGCTAGGCAAAATTAAGATGAATATAAAATGTTTTTGTTTGTTTTTATTGTGTTGGGGTTTAGGACAAAGGCCTTGATAAGCAATGTGTGTAGTATCTTCCTAATGTTAAGTCCTTTTCTGGATAGGAACTAAATGAGATTAGCTTTGATTAGGTTTTCTTTTAATGATGAACTGAGCTAACCATAAAACTTAACTATTTTAGTTTAATCAATCATTTCATACATAAAAGGTAACATTTAAGATGGGTTACATTTATTTCTGTTGTTTCAGTGCAGGTCCCTAGAATTCATTCAGTCAAATTGCATGGCAGCAGATATGACACTTCATCTCTTATATTACAAACATCTTCACTTTTGTGGATGTGATCTAAAGACAATTTTGAAAAGCAGGGTTTGGTTGTTATTGATAATGATGCAGCTCTTCCTTGCACCTAATTGTCCATCAGTAGCTCTGGGGTGGGAGGGACGCTTGTTTTCTCTTCCTTATCTCAGCATTTATCTTAAGAGGCTTTAAAGGTGCAGAAAGTTCCTCATTTTCTCCTTTCTTCAAAGAGACATGTTGTCTCCCGTTGGCTGATATTCTGGAACATGTGGATTTTATAGCTTGCACTGTCCACACAAGTCTTCCTGTGGACACAGGGCAGAATGATACCTTTTAATTTGTTCATTTGAAAACTAACCAGTGCTGAAACAGAGTTGAAGGACTCAGCTTTGTTTCCATCTTATGTAATCACATTTTTATTAACAGTCACTGCTGGCTTTGTGCCAGGGGAGCTTTCTCAGTTCATCCCAAATAGGAGATTTTTTTTAATCTTTAACAGGAGAAAGTGATCTTTAAAAAAAAAAAAAAACAAACAAAACAAAACAAAACAAATTTTTTTAAAAAGAAACAAAATAAAGCAGTCATTGGGAGTAAATCCTTTATGTGATTTGTATAAACCAAAGCACCCCAAGACTATTCATGGCAGGGTAACTGTTAGAAGTTGAGTAATTTCGAATGCTTGTTCTAGATTATTATCCATAAATTCAAGTTTCCTATTTTCTCTTTTCGATACATATTTTAGCTTCTCTAGGGCAGAAGGTGTCTTTTCCTACATTTTCCCAAAAGTTTCTCTGAGCAATCTCTTAATATTAGTGTAGACTAGCACACAAATTCTCCAGTATATATATTTCAAAACAATTATTTTTTTCCAATGTTCCCACAGTATTTGAAAGCAATTTGAAGCAACACTTTCTATGGCATTTAACAATAAAAAAAAGGTTTCTCTTTTCCTCTGAGATCTTTTTGTGGATTGGCAACAGTTAGACAAAACCCCACTTTTCTTAGGGACGGACTCCTCTGCTTTGCTCTGGTTGGTCTCTCACTACCAGCTCCCAAAGACCTCACAGCACAGGCAGGTCTCCGTGGAGATACATTGAATCCTAGGAGAAAAAGAAGAGCTCTTTAAAAGTAAGGTGGAAAAGCACACAAGCCCCCCTCTTGTCTGAATAACATCTGTTCACAAACTTCCTCGGTGAGCAAAACATTGGTAAAAACTGAGGGCCAAGCAAGAGGAAAGAGCTCTGTCTAGATGAGGCAGTGCATGGAAAGGTTGCATTTTTCAGGGGGTAAGATTTCAAGGAATTTATGAGATTTTCATAGTGAAGCATTTTTGAAAAGCAATTAGAAAGGTGATACTATAGGAGATTTTTGTTGCCTTATATTGTAGTTTGTTTTGCTGGGTTTGTGTTACATTAAGATAGCCTCAAGTAAATTTATTGGCAATAAATAGGAATAATAATAAATTGTTTGCATACATGCTGCATTGACTCTTCTTAAAATGTCCACAGAAATATCTGGAACTCTTGTGCTTGAATATTGCAACAGAGTACATGAGAAATAAGTTTTTGGGGTTGTATTAAAAATCTAAAGTGGTTATCATGGGCAAAAAGCACTGAAGCATTTAAAAGCATTAAAAAAGGAAAGCATATTGATACTTCTGAAGAAATTAGAGAGGTGTACAAACCACTGATCCCTTCTTAAATCCATGTTGCGTTGCAAAAGCAGCAAGATAAAAAAGGCTTAAGCACAATATCACCTCATGAGGACTTATTGCCAGCTCCAGCTGTTGAGGCTGGAAAAGGAATGAATTACCTGGGATTTTTCTTTTCATGTGCAATTTTCATACCCTAACTAAACACAGGGAGAGAGAGTGAGGGGAACAACAAAGGGAACAGTAAGGATTTTGTCTGAGGCCAGGTCAACACTCGCCCTAGATAATAGTTGATGCCTGAATTGTTTAGAGTGGTTTCCCTCCCAGCACGGGCTGGTATTCATCAGGGTGATAAAGGAAAACATTTCACACAATAAACATTGAGCCCCTTGTTATGACTTGAAAGCTGCACAACTGCTTTTTATTCCAGGAGAATACGACTGAAAAATCACTTTAAGAACATGGCAATCCTTTGGTATTGTATACATTACTTTCAGTAATGTGTATAATAACACATGAAGCCAGGGTGGGAAGACATTGTACCTCTTTTAGTGCGAAACTTAAACCTGTGAATAAAACTTGTTTAGCATAACTACATAGAATTTCCTTGACTGGGTTGATTTTGGCTCCTCCACTGTCACAGATGTTCATTATTACAGAAAGAAAACACTGTAAACTCAGTAGAGACTTTAAAGGAGGAAAGGGGGAAACCTGAATAAAATCTGAAGGGTTTTTTTGTTCTGTGTGACCTGATCATCAGCTCTAGAAAGCGTGTGAGCAACCTGCTGGGATCCGGTTTCCTCTGGGGAAAGCAGTGACGTAAATCCACTTACCCTTCATAGGAGCTGTGGAGATTATGGAGTGATTTGGCTGAGGTCAAATGAAAGGGAACACAAGAACATGAAGGGAAAAAAAAAAAAAAAAGCTTTCAAAGGTTGTTTTCAGGTTTGAAGGAGATAAGATGGGTTTTGTGGCTCTTTTATCACTTTCTCATGCCAGGGTACCTCAGTTGTGCCTGGAGGAATTTGGCCCTTGCCGTTGCAGCCGCTGAATTCACACGGGAATTTCAGCTGACCTTGTCAGCTCTGGGAGCAGCGCCTTAGACAGTGCAGAGACCCTTCCTGGGCTCTGAGATCTCTATTAATAGATCTGTGGCACCCAGCCCGACTCCAGGGATGGAGGTGTGAGCTTTTTCACTCTTCTAAGGTTTTGCTTGCATGCCTTAGCACTGTACAAAGCAGCCTTGCATCTGGAGATAAGGGAGGTAAAATCCTGGGCTCTCTAACAGCATCTGGCTCTGCCTCTACCTCAGCAAGTTTTTCACGGGTTCCACAGCATTTCTATGCTCAGGACTTCTTTTCCTAGGTGTTCCAGTGGTGCTGAAATTTAAAAATCAAATTATAAACCAGTTTTATGAATTCTCTCAGCTTTGCACGTGTGTGCTTACAAGGATGTCTCATTAGGAATGCTATACTTTCATTCCATCGTGCATCATCAGGGCATTTTCTTGCTAATTGTCATTTTCAGTCTAAATAGACCTGTTACTTTTCAGAAATGGGAGGGACTGGATTTTTCATCCAGTCCTGTAGCTGTGTTACTGAGTGATCTCTCTTGAAATGAGCTGCTGGTTTGGAAGTTCAGAGAAGAAAAATCCTTTCCCACACAACAATAGACACAGAATTCCTTTAATACTGTAAGAAAAACAGCTCTTCCAGTACAATTTCCATCTAATTTACCTATAGCTCATGGCCTAGTGTAATTTAGCTTACTAACAGAGCAAGGAAAAATGCTTTAGCTGTAAAATGGGTCATAAGCACTTTATGTCCTCAAGGATTTTGAGAAAAGGAAAGAAAAATAAAATCATGTTGTGAAGGAAAGACAACTATTTCCCAGAAAAACATGGAAACCTATTTCTTTTAGTAATAATGCTTCCTTTGAAAACACGCTTTCTTTTTTTTGGAAGGCAAACAGAATGAAGTCTGAAATCATAGCAAAGGTCATAAAAAGGATTCAGCCATAAAAGGACATATATGTATTAGCTAGTGACTTCTTGAAACAGCAGGGAAGTTTGAAAAAATGCCTAGAAGTTCCTAGTGTTAAGGAAAATTTTTCCACAACTTCATTATTTGTTCCTTTCATTTTTTTTTGGCATACCTAAATTGACCTAATGATTTTTATGCTCTGCAAATATCTTTGCTAGGGTTTAATAGAATTCTTTATCATGGTTTGATCAAAAAATAGTCATGCAGATTTTCATTGTGGTAGGATGTTAGAAGTAAAAATTCTTTGAACCTGCAAAGTTCATGTCTAGGAGACCTTAGAAATTCTTTGGACTTGTCAGTGAAGAGAAGAGAAGGTGAAATATGTGAGGGCAGAGATTGTACAGCAACCAGGAGGATGAAAGAAAGGGCAGAATAACTCCACTCCTTGACAGAAGAGAATTGCCAGAATCCACAAATCACAAAATCATTTTTCATTCAAATAAAAAAAAAAAAAAACAAAAACATGGGGTGCTTAGTTGGTGCTTGGAAATAGTAAAATTTGTATTTACACATTCAGTGCTATAAATTTGAGATTTTTTTCCAAAATTATTATTTTGGTTTTGTATCATTTATATCAAAAAAGATCTTTTCTTTTTTGAAAAGATCACTGTGACCATCACAGGGGCTTCTCCACAATGGTCGTCATGAAAACAGATATAATTCCCTTCCTGGGAATTAAGAAAAATGCAAGAGAAGGAAAGGAAGACTTCCAGAAATACTTCCCCAAGGGTATTTCTAGACAATTTGCACAAATTTTTGGGCTTTATTTATTTGTAAAAAAAAAAAAAAAAAAGAAAAATAAACAGGTGGAGTAAATTTAAGCTACTAAATCAAAGCAAACGTCCCACAGCAGGTGGTCAACTTTTGAAAGCTTTGAGAGCTGGAAGAAGAACAGAAGCTTCCATTTTCTGTTTAAAAGATACCTGGGATTAGACATCTAGAAGAGAAATGTGGGAAGTCAAAGCATCTCTCTCTAATGAAATTTAGAACTCATGTGTTAATACCACCTCTGAAAGGTGTCTTAGAGTGTAACCTCCTCCAGCAGTCCTGATTGTACTGGCATTTTGTAAAGGTACAAAAAAAAAACCCCTACAAATATTTCTGTAACATATTACACATCAATATCAACACAGTGGAGGGAAAGAAATTCTCCAATTACAGAATGTCAGAACAGGTCAGGGCAGAAGGGACTGCAGTGGGAAACCTGCTCAGGCAGGGCCATCCCAGGGCACAGGGCACAGGAGTGTGTCCAGATGTTCTGGGACATTCCCAGTGAGGGAGTCAGACTCCCCAGCCTCTCTGGGCTCTGCTCAGGGCTGGGCACTGCCCAGGGCACAAGCTCTGCCTCCTGTGCAGGGGAATTGCTGGGATCAGCCCCTGCCCGTGGCTCTGGGGCCACTGCTGGGCCTGGAGCACAGCCTGGCCCTGCTCTGCCCCTCCCTGCACACAGGGACACCCAGGGACAGACAGGGACAGACAGGGACACACAGGGACACACAGGGACAGACAGGGACACCCAGGGACAGACAGGGACACACAGGGACACCCAGGGACACCCAGGGACAGACAGGGCTGAGGGCCCCTCTCAGCTGGGGCTGCTCTCCAGGCTGAGCAGCCCCAGCTCCCTCAGCCTTTCCTGGGAGATGCTCCAGGCCCTTCAGCATCCAAGAGAGGGTCATGTGCCAGTGACAGGTCAGCCCATCCCATCGAAGGTAAATCTCTGCCATGGGAGATGAGTCACCTCTGGAGATGCTTCTCCCTTTCTCCTGCTGGAAAGGGGCCTGGATGGCTGCCCATCAACAACATCTGGAGTGCAACACAAGGTGTGATGGACCCCTCCAGAGGGGGACAAACAGAGGGCCAAGCAAGAGGCAGTTTAGACCAACAGGAGCATCCAGAGCAAGCAGCACATCCCTGCTAAGCTGGAATTCCATGTTGTGGGCCACAGCTCCCTGGACACACTTCACAATAACAACAGCCACTGACCAGACAACACCCACCAGGTCCCCCTCGCTTTTGCACCAACTCAAGTACAAAACACTTTGCTGATCCTTGAGACTATTCAACTGTCTCATTTATCACTTGTCTTTCCCTTTTCTCCACTGATTGCTATCAATTTTAAACACTTTTTAAGGATTTAAGACATTTTGAGTGCTGCTTTGTCATTTTTCTTAAAAATGAAAAGTTATTTAGAAGAGTCGTAACAGCAGACCGTGTGACTTCTGGACACAATTGCATGGATATAATTCATCTGAAGTTAGGGGAGAATTATTTACATTTATGCCCTCTCCTATTCCAGGTTGATTCTCTGCCTTTCTATCTGTTTTGCTGTTTTTTTTGATGCAGGTATTTATTTACCTCACTGAAAAACTATACAATACTACTAATAATTGGTCTAGCTAAATGTCCATATTTCTTCACTGAAAGCTGCATTTATTGTTGATGTATGCTTGGTATAGGAAATGGCACATATTTCCTCTTGTTTTATATGTTATTCCAGGTAAGCTCCACGTGTTGAAAAACATACAGAGACTTGAATATTTTATGTTCATCATTAGGATTAAATCCTAGGGGTGAAAATATTACATTTTCTGCATGTCAAGCTATTGTCGCTGGCAGTAATTGATTCATTTATTTGCAGAAAGCAAAAACTACAAAAAAGTCAATTAGGACACAAAATTACATGGAAGATAAACCTGCAAAACAAAGTGTTACACTCATTTTCCTGGCTGTTGTTTCAATATATTTGAGACTGCACATTGGGGAGTGCCCTCCTTTTTTGTTTTGTTTTTCAATCTATTTATAAAGATTGATGTATTTTCATGGTAGAGATGAAATCTTGGATAGACTTGTGGTTTCTAGACTTCTGCAGGTGTATATTGGAAATTCAATATGCTTTTGTACTCAGGGATGAAAAAGACTTGGCAGCTTAGGGAAGCATAAAACATAGTTTAAAATTCTGGTTGACTGGAACAAGCTGAAGTAGTTAATGCTGTATTGCACAGCATGTTATTCCTGTTCATCTTTGTTTAGCTTTCTTCAGCTGTTAACAGCTCAGGAGAGCATAATAAATTAACCCTATTGCTTTGATTAATGAGTTGCTATTATCTGCTTTTTATTCAGTTCTTGCTCGGTGTTATCATCCAAATTCTTACAGGCTGCCCAGGAAAGTGGTGGAATTACTGTGTATCATGTTTTTGTCTCATTTATTAAACCCTACCCTGGCCAAGGCATACATGAAACACACTATATGAAAGCAGCCAGAAAGAAATTGTACTTTCATAAAAACATGTACTGATTGCTATTGTCCTTTAATTTTTTTTGGTACTGTTGTGACAAGTTGAATCTATGTGCTCAGATATCTTCCACCTAGAGGCACATAGAAGTGTGAAATAGGTGGGTCTCACTGCGCTCTCATTACCCACTGCTATCCTTCCAAGCAATTCCCTGAAGGATTCACATTCCCTGCAAGTGTTTAAATGTTATTAGGAAGAATTTATTTAAACCAGTGGCAACCTGTGGTTTCTCTGTGGCTTGTGAGCAGTTTGAAGTGTGGCTCTCCCCGCAGGTCTGTGAGGTTGGAACATCCATCCGAAACTGTGCTGCACCTGTGGGAAGCAATCTGGGTTCCTGGCTGTGGAAGACAGGGAATCTGCAGATGTGGCTGAAGGGGACAGAGACAAACAGCCTCAGGTCTCTGCTGCATCACCAGCAGTGATGGAAAGTGTAGGACTTCATGCAGGGAGCCACACTCACAGCAATTTACCCTCAGTTCTTTAAAGCAATATCCATTTATTGTAGATCCTCCCCCAGTTTGGAGAACCCTTCTGGGCTCTTGGCTTGTAGGGATTTCATTTTTTACATCTTGCATACTGATAAAAATCAGAATTATCTGAGTCAGAAAATGTTTCACCAGAATTGCTGAGAATTTGGAGCTCCTGCAAATTGTGTGACCAGGTCAGTGCCTTGTGATCAGTGCAGTGTTAGGCAACTCACAGCTCTTATTCCAAGGAAATGATGTTCCCATCAATATTTGGCATATAATCATCTATACCATGTTATAATTAACATAAAAAAGAAAACCAAACAAATCAACCAAAAAACCTGACCAATTTTAGTGTGTGAGAACTACTTTTAACATTAAATTTACCTCTACTATGATTTGAATTAACAGCATTGGCTTCTCTGCCTTTTTGGAAGCAGTTCCTGTATGAAAGAAATCTCTTTTGCTTGTCAGGGAGAAAATTTTGAGAAAATATTGTGACAACTGGAAACATAATTGCTTTCATTTTGTACCACTCTACAGAGTTTTTTCCAGTGCTGGATAGACTTGGCTGTGATAGAGACTGTAGAGGGAATGATAACTTTGTTTCCATAATGCTGGAAGGAGTCAGATGTTCAAAGTTCATTAAAATCCTCTCCTCTTTTTGGAGCTTCACTGGTTTGCAGTGTGCAGGCAGGATTTTGTTCTTAGGCTCTGGAGAACTCTTTTTCTTTCTGTTTTACCCTATATTGCTGAATGTGTAATCACATTGCAACCAGGTGTCATTGGGGTGAAAGCTCTGGTGTCAGAATAGTCTGGATCAGGCTGGGAAGGACAAACTTTAGGCAGTTATCCCTGGAGCGTAACTTGGAGAACTTGTTCTTCTTCCTGCCTGTCATGGGCCAGCTGTAAAGTTTGCTAGATCATAAGACAAGAGGAAAGTAAGGTAGGGAAAAGGTGGCTCATTTTTGACTGAGAGCAGTTAAATTCACAACTTGGCAATGGCCAGCTTACCCCATTTTTAATGGAAGGGCTGTGAGCCTGAGTGACACTTAAATGTCCTTGAAACGCTATCTGACATTGTCCCTGTGCTAAATGCTCTCACAGAGTCCAAAGTGATAATTCAGCGTTCATTGTGAGTCACCAAACCCAGGGAATCTCCATCCTGGACTTTGAATGCCTCCTTGGTGCCATTCCTGGAGGAACAGGAGGACAGAGGTGGGAGGGAAAGTGCAGCTCCCAGGCCTTTCTGAACTGAAAAAAGCAATGCTGCTCCTGGCAGCCTGGCAGCAGGAGGAGATTTGGAAACTGTGGTAGTTTGTTCCACTCATTATGCCCAGTTCTTTCCAGTCAACTGCTTATCCATTAGCTTAGGAAGTACAAGAATCACCTAGAGCTATCCCAGCTTTTTTATTGCACATTTACAACATCCATCTCCCTCTTGCTCCTGTGGCTCACCTTCCATTTGTCATCTTTCTCATTTAAGGAGAGATTATTTGCCAGCCACTCTGGCAGAGAGTGTTCTAGGCAGGGAGGAGTAGCTGCACTGCCCACAAAGTCCCAGATCTCTCCAAGGAGTATGTTAAAAGTAATGATGTGCAATAAACTGGGGGTGCAATAAAATCCTCGTGCAGATGTTATTGAGTAGAAGCGAAATGTGTAACATAAGAAATGTAAAAACCCCTAAATAGCTACTGGAACTTCACAGGTCTTCAATGTTTTTGTGCAGACAGCACTATGGTGCAGGGATACCTCGTGCATCACATTAAATTCATTGCTTTCCAAATTAACCAAATCTTTCAGAGCTCCCGTGCCATGCTTTGAGGACCCTTTTCTCTGAATTCCTTTTTCTCATCATTCATTTATCTTGAATGGAAGAGGGAAAACTCTTCCTTTTCCCTGAGGTGACCATCTCAGACTTTTACTTCAGAAAGCACCTATGCATATTCCCAAGCCTGCCTTTATTTCATTAATAAATGAGACTTAAGCATATGTTAAAGCAGATAATTTGTACTGATGGGCTTGTGAACTAATATCCAGGATGTGCTGAAGGGCTGTTGTGATTTGAGGACCAGCATGTTCAAGGTGAACCAGGATGCACAGAAAGGCCTGAATCTGCTGGAAAAGAGAAAGAGGGGAGAGGATGTGGGAATTGGCTGGTACTTTTAGATAGCCTCACCTTGCAATGTGTTGTGCTTACAATTCAGAGCTGCCATAAATTATCAGTGCTGTCTGGTTTTATTAAACGTGGAGAATCTGAAATCCCCTTTGCTCAGTCTGTGCAAACCCTTTAGTCATCCTCCCATATATTTGGAGAATAAAAATCCCTGCAGCTGGAACATGTAGTATTGGCTGTGGTTTTTTGTCCAACAAAGGCTGGAGGAACACAGAGTTCAAATGAATACATGTTTTGTTAAATTTTTGGCAGCTTTGCATGAACAGACTAGAAAGACTGACAGGCTGTGTAAGTCAGCGTAGCACAATGTGTGTTTCTGGTGGTGTACAGTGGCTCTGAAAGTGGGTAACACTGTCCCTAAGAGAGGGTAAAAGCTGTGTTTGGGGTTCTCCTTGCTGGTTGATATTCTGCTTCCCTGGTGGGTGTTTTAGTTGACAGTAGGGTCCAGTTTAGGAATACCCATTATCAGGGAAATGATGATGATTAGCAATAGAAATGTTGTCAACGTCTTATAAACAAATTATTATTTCTTGATAATAATTTTTCTGTGATTTTTCTGCAGTTTAAACAAAGGATTGAAAAAGGAACATGGCCCTAATGTCAATGTAACAGTAAAAGCTTAGTTGGTGATCCTAATCTCCTTTAATTTAAACTATTATGATCTGATTATTTCTTGCAACACTAAAGAGTTAAATTTTATACTTCAGCACTGTATCTTCTTCCACTAACATATAATTTATCAGTCATATATTTCATCATGTTGTAAGCATGTATCTTACCAACAAAGGTTCTGACCAAACATAGCAACAATTTTTTTTCATAAGTAGGAGGAAAAATGTTTTAAAAATAGCTTTAGATAAACCAAAAAGGCACTGGAAGTTTGATTGTTTACAGGGAAGAAATATGCAGTAGAGAAAAATGGTTTCTTCTAAGTATGTTCTTTGTGAATACCAAGGCATAAATTGTTATTAATAACTCTACAGTAATGGATGGTGGTTTTGAGTTAAAAGGGGCTGTAAAACTCATCCAGTCCCACCCCTGCCATGGGCAGGAACAACTTCCACTACCCCAGCTTGCTTCAGCCTGGCCTTGGACACTTCCAGGGATGGGGCATCCTCACTTTCTCTGGGCAATCTGTTTTTCCCACATGACAAAATTGTATATCTTGGTCTCCTTGTGGATCAATTCCCATTTCTAAAAGAGGGGCAAGTTACTGCTTTTCCTCTCCTGTCTCATCACACCAGACTGAACTTTCTCTGTATAATAACCAGCAAAACTGTAAAGTCTGATTTGGGGGCCTCCAGTTTTTCTAAAAAATAGAGCTAACAATTAAAATACCTGATAATAAAATGGCTGATGTTGACTCTCAACTTTTTGGGGGTTAATATTGCGTTAGTCATTTTTGTCTCTGACTATTTGTCACTGCTTTAAAGCAATACTTTTTGTTTGCTGCAACATTATTCTGAAATGTGGAGAGTTTCAGGTTTCAGTCCCATGAACACTCCTTGGAGGCTACAAAGCACATACTGGTCCTTATTCTCTGATTTGGTGCCAAAATGTAATCTTC
>VZUI01085411.1:0-44978 GCA_013401135.1 Cettia cetti
TCTTTGCCTGAAAGCCCCTAAAATTTAAAATTAGAATAATTGGGAGGGAGAGGGGTTTTCACATTCTCCATTTCAAGGGAAGCTCTGGCTTTCCCTGGCAGACACCTGTCTTCCTAAACCAAGACAAGAAGGCAAGGTGCTATTCCAGCCACCTCCTGTTCTCTCTGCTCTGCATCCTGATCACTCCCCAGTTTCCACAGAGAGGGGACAGACAAAGAAATCCACACAAAACCTGTCTCTAATTACTGCTGAGCAGATATGCAGGGCTGTAGTAACAAGTACAGAAAAGCATTAAAAAAGGAAAAAAACCCCTCACAACAAACCCACCCACAATGTTTTCTTCTTTTATTAATACATTATATGGCACCTCTGAATCCTAAGGATAAAGCATCTTGAGAAATAATCCAAGATTCTGGTCTTTTTCCTTTTTTTTTTTTTTTTTTTTTTTCAACAAACTGTCTTTTCTGTCTGGAAGATGTAATGATTTTTGACAGTGTGCTTAAAGCTTAAGGGCTGTGTGCTCTTCCTTAGAGTCAACCACAGAGCAAAGGGCAGGGATCTGCAGGGATCATATGGACAAGGAGGAAAGAAAACATAATTTTCACTCCTCTGGATTTTCAACACTTCTCATAGACAGAAGAAAGCCAGGGCAACCCCTAAGAAGCATGGAAAATACAGAATTTGGGAGTTTCTAATGGGATTTGGATGCTAGGATGTAACTATAAGTGAACTGCACATAAACTGCTTGCAGCTCAGAGTGAATCCTGACTTCCAGTCAGCCTCCACAGATGCAGAAATCCAGTGAAATTGTGGTTTTGCCTCAAAAAGACATGCAGATTTATCTGTGTGGAAAAATCACTGGCCACAGGAAGGGCAAAAATTGATAGGATGATTTTCATAGTAAGCTGGGATGAATAAAACTCAGTTTTCCGAGTCATTTTCTTGTTCACAGTGTCCATTCCCATCACCCCATAAAAGTTTTCAAGATGAGCAAATACTCATGAGCAAAGTTTTCAAGATGTGCACAACAGCACAACACCTGTGAGATCCTGCATTTAAAGGATAGAAACCTTCCCTCAACATATAAATTATTTTTTTTCCTTTGTAGAAGTATAACCTTACAGTCTGACCCCATGATTAAATTCCTCCCATAAAGTGAGATATCTGCATTGTTGATGAATATGGCTCAGCAGGAACTGAATTTCTTGCTATGAGTAACACAGAGAAACAGATGATTCCTTTGACTTATTGCAGACACTTATTTCAACATGAGATTAATCATCCCCAACACATCCTTACTTCCCAGTGATTCTGAAACAGTTGAGAGAAACAACCAAGGCAGAGACATCTACACAGTTCTCTCATATAAATCATATCCTTTCACACAATTCTTGGTTCTTTTCAGACTATTCTTTGTTCCCTAAGACCAATGTGATATTCTGGGTCTTACCAGCATTATCATAGTAATGATTATTATTCTTCAAAATTAAAAGGAATGAATAATGAAATACCTAATAAATTTCCATAAATCCCTGTGTAAGTCCCCTTTAGGGCTCAGGAGGCAATTTATTTTTGTTGTTGTTGTTATTGAAATCAGAGGAAAAAATGAGTATTATTGTCATGGTTTCTTGGAACCCTTTCCTTTAGATCTTAGGAGGATTGGTGTTGTTGTTACAGTTCCTGTAACAAAGAGAACTTGTACAGCTTTTTTTTTTCTCCCTCCAATATAACTCAGGGTTGGGGAGAGCTTTTCCTGCTGGTTTACTCTTGTATAACTGGAAGCAGAATTAGGTCCACAGCAGGTGAGCCATCTAAGGCAGAAGATGGTAAATTGAATTGGAAGAACACAACAGTATTTCAAACTCTGTGTCTTCTGTGGCTGCAGAGAAGTCAACACAAACTAGATGATGTGCAGGCTGCTGGGAACGGTGGATTCACACTGCTTGAAAGCACACAGGCTTCTCAGAGTGATTGTGAACTTCCCCTAAAAGTGCAGTTTTTGTACAAATAACAGCCCTCCATGCTTGGCACCTGAACGAGTCTTTGTTTCCAGCAGAGAAGCCGTGGGTTTATGGCCTGAGAACGACAATAGGAATGTGTTTATTGCTAGGGTCACAGCTGGGGATGATTATTACTTTTTTCTTTGTCAAAAGGAAATGCTACAGGCAGCTAAATGTGCTTTCAGGCTGATTTGAAGGAGGATTCTTGGTAAAAAGTCCCCTCTTTCCCTCTCTGCTTTGATTTTCCTTTGCCAGATCCAGGTTTACTGCAGCACCAGGAGGCTGGAGACCCATCACAGTTTTGTTCTGACAGGAAACCATGCAACATCTGCATGATTTGCTTTATTGAGGAGGCTGGAGAGACACCAGGGTGAAGGGTTTGGAGGATTAGGGATTATTATCATTCCTCTGCAAATTTACCTCAGTGCCTGTGCATAGCAGTGGGCAGTCACAGAGTCTGAGCTGTGCATTAGAGTTTTTGTCACATTAGAATGTAAAATCTGAAAGTGCTGGAAACGATCTGCCAGCACCAGGCTGCAGTGCTGGCTCATGTAAAGGCAGATTGGGGTGGTGAGAAGAGTGCCTAAAACCCCAGCCTGTAGCAAACCCCTCAGCGTGGCAAGAGATGCTCTAAAAAGGACAATCCACCACCACAGTGCTGTGGCAGCAGCTCCTCTCTGCAAGCCCAGCCCAGAGGAGAGCATTTTTCACCTGCCCAAGATGCACCTCCCCTTCCAAGCTCAGCAGTCAGCTCGATGATAACCTCAGCAAATGGCTGCTCCCAGCCCTCACACGGATATGAATGCATGTCTAAACATCATCTTTTTTAATTAATACAGTCCTTCTCTCCATTCTCCCATCGACTTGGGGAGCTGAGATGTAATCTGATTTCATTCCTGTAACATAATCTTGTTTGGTTTTAGAGTACTTTCCCCTGCTCATATTAAAATCCTATTCATTTATGTGTATGCAGTGAGAGATGGATGGTCATCTCTGGGTGCACTGGAGATATAGAGCAGCTGGTGGGTGAAGAAAGGCTGAAATTCATTAATTCAGGGGGGCTGAAATTATTTAAGGCTGGCAAAGCCTCCAAAAAGCTGTGTGTCTGATATGTCTTTCAGAATTTTGTAGTCACAAAATTCCCCAGAGAAAGGCAGCTCCTGGAGCACGAGTTGCTTGGTTCAGTTTCCCTTGCCTGACTACAAGCAATACTTTACATGTAATTCTAATTCCATAAGATGGACTTTAAGAGCCAGGAAGCCTCATGTTTCAGACTGAATCAGTTGGTGAATATCCAGATTGTAAATATTGGCTGGTGCCTGACCATTTATAGACATCTGCAATGTAAACATCTTCAGCTGAGACTCTCCTTAGCTTCAGAAGAGAGAAATAAGTTTTACTGGGAGCAGATCAAGTCATCAGAAGGACAGACATTGCTGATGCATCAGAGGAACCACGCTTCAAAGGGTTTATCTCCTTCTGATTGCAAACTGTTCATAGATCCCTGCACTGCAGCTGCTGGGAGCTGCTGAAATCAATTGAGAACATCTCGTGGCTGGGATTGGCTCTGTGGGACACAGGAAGCTCCTGGCAGCTCCTCACAGCAGCCACCTCTGTGTTCACCCCCCTGCAGAACCTCCCCAGGCAAACCTTCCACTATGGGAAAGGGATTTGGATGCCCAGCAGGATTTGAAAAGGCTTCAGTCTGGAGCTTCACCACCCCTGAGGGAGTTAAGAGCAGCTATAGCTCACCACTGATCCCATAGGGGGGGGGAATCTTCAGGCCCTAGACACCCTTGGAGAGAAAAAAAATCCACCTGATGTGTCCCAGAAGAAACCCAATTACAACTTTAATTTCCCAAAACAGTGAGTTTCTTTCTGGAATTAATGGGTCCTTACATAGGAATTCATGTGTAAATACCAGAATTGGGCAATTAAGGTGAAAGAACCCTACCATGGTATGAAATCATAACTTGGTCTTCTATTTCAGCACTTTGTGGATATTCCAGCTCAGATGGGAAACACATAATTTCAAGTAGTACATAGAAATACAGTGAAGGGCAAATCTTGTTTTGACACTAAAATAACTTTAAATGAGATGACAAGATAAAGGATGTCAGAGGTGAAGAGCCGGGTTTTTTCTGGAGCAGATTAGGAACAAAATAATCTCAGACATCAGACTCCTGGATCTTTCCTCTCCCAGGGGGTCATGTTGCCTTCCTACCCTGTGTATGCTCAAAAGACAGCTATGGGTAATGAACTCAATTACTGTAATTAAAACCAGAGCCAGCTCCTACTCCCTGCCCCCTGAGGAAATGCCTGGACTCTACTCCCATGGAATCATTTGAATGCATTAAAACAGTGTGGTATAGATGATATTAAAGTCCTGATTAACCCAGAGACAGAGGCAAAGACAGAGGCACACAGAGGTCAGGGATGTTTCTCTGTGTGTGAGCAGAACCACAGATTCAGCTTCAGGGTCCATCTCCTGTTTAGAGAGGAAAAAAAAAAAATTAAATCTGGTTTTATACACAGATTATCTCAGTTCCAGAAATGTGCTGGCCTTTTGAAAGTCAGCAGGATGAGGACAATTCAGCCTGGGACAGAATGCATGTAAACACAGCTATAGAAATAATTATAGCATTATGTCATCTGTATAAAATGTTACTTCTTGCCTTCTCAAAGCTGAGCAAAAGTTAACAGAATTAAGGGGTTTTTTTTTAATTGAAGACTAACAAAAATGGTTCATACCTCCTCACTTTCCCTCCTTATAAGCATATTCTGACTGAAATAATTTACTTTGGGTTAATCAATTTCCTCAAAATTATTATAATCAAGAAAGAAACTAAAACCCACCCCCCCAAAAAATCTGCTGATTAAGTATGTACATGAGAGATGCTGCCTGTACTGCCTGATTTCCAATGAGCATTTTGTCTCAGACAGGATTCTTCAAAATTATGTTTTAGATAGGATTCTTTAGAATAAAATAGCCAATGAAAGCTTTTTTCCCCCAAACTAAAAAGCACCACAGCTGTTTTCTGTACTGCTGCACTGAACAACAAGCAAAAATGCAGCTGTTAAATCATTTGCAGATCAGCATGGCAGGCCTAAGTACAGCTAGTTCAGCTTGTCTTGTAATTTAATGTCAAGTAAAAGGAGGTGACAGTAATTGGGGTTGTTGGGAAATGAGCTCTCCTGAGAAGGGAGCAGCTCTGTGAGCAGAGAAATGCAGAGCAGGGTGGATTGAGAGCTTCATGTGTCAAGGAAAAAAAAGAAAAAACAAACAAATAAACAGATTCAGGACTAAGTGGTGACATTCTGCAGTTAATGAAATACACATCTGGGGGAACCCTCTGAAATATTCAGCTGGAGCCATTCCTAGCTTATGTCTGGGAGGGCAAAGAATCCTGTCTGGTGATAATCCCATTATATCCATGGATGGTGTTTTCCATATCTTTTTTTTTAGTTATGGCATTTTACCTGGAATTAAGACTCACTAAAATGAGTCCATCATTAAAAATGGTCCAGATAAACAACTTTTGCTGAACATAAAGACATGAAGCTCTGAGTCATATTGACTGCCTCTCACCTTTGTCTGCCTGGATGAAAGTCAGCTGGTGGAGTGAGACATCAGTGCTGGGCATCCTTGTGCAGCTCTGGGAGCAAACCAGGCTCCTGCACTGCCCTCACAGTCAGGGCAGAGCTGCCTTTTGCTGTCTCTGGGCTTCAGAGAGTGATTCAGCTCCTCAGAGAGATGTGTTTTGAGGTAAGCATTAGACATTCTCACAAGGGACTCCATTTTGTTGTCCTCAGGAAGTCCTCTGGTGTCATCCAAGATGCTCAGAGGAACCCAGATACCCATGTAGGGTTGGTGGATGGCAAAATCATAAAATCAGGGAATGGTTTGGGTTGGAAGGGATCCTAAAAATCATCCTGTTCTACCCCTGCCATGGGCAGGGACATTTTCTACTAGACCAGATTGCTCCAAGCCCTGTCCATCCTGGCCAGGAAAACTTCCAGGGATGGGGCAGCCAAAAAATCTCCAGGAAAGTGTTCCAGTGTCTCAGGACAATGATTCCATGATTCTGTAACTCTGTGACTCTATGATTCCCTGATTCTGTGTGAGATCCCAGAGAGCTTCTGAGGATCTCTGTTAGGGTGGGCTATATTTAAAATCATTTTGTGTTTGTAATGATTTTAAGGCCATTAAATTCCTATCAAAACCTCAGACATTGATGTTCAATGGTGAGGAACTGATAATTAGTGAAATAAAACATCCCTGGTATGTTCTGAGAGATATGCAAATTAATATGTAGATGAGAAGGCCTGGGTTAAAAGGGTTCTGTCTTGAAGAGTGCTTCTGGATGAGTTTTTGAGACAACTTTCAAAGCTTTTGGTCACATTTCCTGTTAGACCAAAAAAGTTATATAAAAAGGGGGGGGGGGGAACTTCTAAAAATTTCTCTTTCTAAATATGCTTTTTTTTTTTAATCATGAAGTTTTCAACTGCTGCTTCTTGATTTTTTCCAAAACAAGTCTGCTGTTCTGTGCAATAATTTTAGTGAGAATGATTAGAGTTGGAGCTTGAAGCATTAACACATGTTAAGTGAGACTTCTCTAATTTTAAAATGATCATCCAATGAATGTATTTGATAGGGCTGAATGAAGTGAGATATCATTTGAGCTTTATTAATACACTCTATTAACTGAAATACTGCTTCTCACTAATGTGCTGGTGATGGAGTGAGGTTTTTAAACAGTGTTCAAGCATGCACAGATGGATACAGATGGTGCATGAAGCAGTTCTAAGTGCATCAATCAACAGCTTCAAGTGTGTTTCATACACAAGAAAATACACATTGCTGAGAATGCCTTTGCATTGCCACAATTATGCAAAGTGAAGATTCCTAGCACAGCTCCTGTTACTCAAAGACTGAGTCAATCAGGCACAAACTGTTTCCTGTGTCATTTAGGATTGCTATGAAATTCTCCATCTGGATCAAACAGAGGAAAAAACACAAAATAGAAAAAAATAAAAATGATGTTGTTGCTTCCCTTATACCATGGAGAGGAATAGAAAAAAGTGAAAGGTGAAGTATCTATAAATGAAACAGTGAAGAAGGGACAATAAAGATCCACTTAGAAATGCAAAGAGAGGGTGAAAATTAATTGTGAAGGTCAGAAATCTGTCTGCTTGATCCATAAATTCCACATGGCATTAAGCCCTGTCAGGGAAGGTTTAGGTGGGGTATTAGGAAAAAATTCTTCACCCAGAGGGTGGTTGGGCCCTGAAAAATTTCCCAAGGCAGGTGGTGACAGCACCAAGCCCAACAGAGATCAAGAAGAACTTGGACAACTTTCCCAGGCACAGGGTGGGATTTTTCAGGTTTTCCTGTGCAGGGCCAGGGGTTGATCTTGATGATCCTTGTGGGTCCCTTCCCGCTCAGGATATGTCACTGTTGGACATGAAATAAAGAACTTGACTCCAAGCTAGAGGAAAAATTCAGAAGGCTTTCACATACAATTTATCCAGCTTTTTTATAACATGCTGTGCTAAGAAAGCATAGGATTGGTCTGTAAAATGAACACTTCTCTGCATTGGTTAAATAACAGAAACAACACCTGGGAGAGGGTTGTTATGAGAAACTTAGAAATGCTATGGTTATTTGCACAAACTTGTCCTTGAAGGAAGAACACACACGAATTCTTCCCATGAGATGGAAATCAGCCACTGACAGGCTGAAAAACCTTGCAAACTCAGAAATATGAGACCTACAGAATATTCCTTGTTTCTATTTCTATTATGTTTAGGCTGACATCACAGTTAGTAGTAGAATAAGTATAGATAGACAAGAGCATGGTCCCACTGACAATTTTTCCATCTTTTACCTTGTATTTTAGGACAGGAGGAATAGGATGTGATGTAGCCCTGTGCAGAGTCCACTTATTATTGGTGTGCTGACAGAATTGCCCTGAAGAATTTGTGAGAGGTGTGATCATTGACTCACAGAATCACAGAATCATGGAATCATAGAAGAGTCACTGAATCATGGAATGGCCTGAGTTGGGAGAGACCTTAAAAATCACCAGATTCCAGCCTCCTGCCATGGGCAGGGACACCTTCCACTATCACAGGGTGTGCCAAGCCCTGTCCCATCTGTCCTTGGACACTTCCAGGGATCCAGGGGCAGCCACAGCTTCTCTGTGCACCCTGTGCCAGGGCCTTCCCACCCTCACAGGGGAGAATTCCTTCCTAATATTCCACCTAACCCTGGCCTCTGTCAGTCTGAAGCCATTCCCCTTTGTCTTTTCACTCCATGTTCTTGTAAACTCTCCCCCTCTTCCTTCCAGGCTCCCTTTTAGGCAATGAAAGGCCACAACGAGGTCACCCCAAAGCTTCTCTTTTCCAATTCCCTCATCCTTTCCTCCCAGCAGAGCTGCTCCATCCCTCTGGCCTGGCTCCAGCAGCTCCAGGTCCGTGCTGTGCTGGGGACCCCGAGAGCTGATGGCACCAGCTGTGCATCCACCTGAGAACACAAGCAAGGCTGATGAATTTACTGCTCTCACAGGCTCAGCTGCCCAGAGCACTGATCCTGCTTCCTGCCTTTGGGATAAATGCTGCATCCCTGAGGAGCTGATGGCCAGCTCAGCCTTACTGCACATGTGAATAATGTTCCTTCCAGGGAGAAACTTGATGGGTAACTCAGAGCTGCTGATCCCAGCCTCTCCAGGACTACACCTCAAGTGGATCTGTCATCCCAAGGGGAATCTCCATCAGACTAGACTGCTCTCTGAGGAGGAGGAGGTCACTGACCTGACCTTTATTTCATGCTGCTGTTTACTCACAGGAAGGAACTGCAGGACAGAGATCTTCAGTGTCCAAGCAGAAAGGTTAAAGGGAAGCAATGGACCGTGAATTTGGATGTGGAAGTGAAATGTAGCAGCTGAAAAGGAAACATGTCTTTAGATGCTGAGGCACAGACAAGAAAAATATGTTAGGTTTGAAAGGGATACAGGGTGGATTGAGAAATCCAATGAAAGCACTAAAAAGAACAAATTTTCAGAAAGAAACATAATGTAGCCATACCAGCACTGCAGGTGAACCATGGAATAGTTTGGATTACAGAAGTTCATTTTTGCCTGAAGTTTATCCCAATTTGTAAATCTCTGAATTCAACCTCTTTTTCTCAGCTTGAAAAATTGTTAACACAGCAAGTGTTTGGAGAGCATACGTACTTTGCTAATGGCTTATTTTAGATCCAGACAACTTTTTGATCACCTTTACATTTCCAAAATGAAACTCAACACTGGCTGAAAAACAAGTTTCTCTCTCTTTCTGATTTTTCAGAGATTTGTTTCCAAGGTCTTTGATTTCTGTCACTGATTTTATGAATTGAGTGGGTTTTTTTACTCCTGAATCTTTGTTCCAGGCTTAAGAAATCTCCAGGATGTTGGTATTTGAGATTCTTGAGGGGAAAACAAAGGACCAGAAAAGGGAAACAAGTGAAAGAAGTTGAAAAAACATATTGTAGGGAATTCCATTGGTGGGAGGGCAAATGGATGTGAATTTCCCATGAGAATACATAAAGAATTTAAAAAAGAATGCAAATTTCAGCAAGTATTTCAACTCTCTCCACCAAGCTCTTTCATTCTAGGGCTCACAAGTGATGTGAGTTTTCAAATTTGCCTCCTGAATTTTCCTGTAGTATTCTGGGAATATTCAGGTTAAGCAAAAGGTTGTCATTCAAGACCATTATCTCCAAGAAGCACCTTCCACAATTTCTCATCTTCTCCAGAAACAGGATAAATTCTGTCTTTGGAGACAGGACTGAATTAAATCACATATCCACAGGAATTGTGCAGGTTTTCTAACTGTGTGTGTCATTTTAAGCACCAAAGCAGACAGATTTTGAGGCAAGGAACAATTTCTATGCTGGGTGCTCCACAGGAGGCCAGAGGAGGGAGTGAGACACTCACAGGGGAAGAACTTTTTTGGAAATCAGTTTATCGCAAGAAAGACTTTGGGTTTGGTGCAGATTCACTCTCTGACTCCATACCTGGAATTTCTGTGAAGGGGTTTGAGTCATATTAGCACGTAAATATATATCTAATATCTCATATATTGTATATCATATATCAGTAATATGTAATAATAGATTCTATATGATTTATCATATAATCTATAATCAATAATTTATAATCTATTATAGAGTATAGATTATTGATTATAGATAGTATATATAAATATATATTATATACTATTAATATATAATACAAATATTAAATATATAATATTAAATATATAATATTTAATATATAATATTTAATATATAAATAGTATATACTAGATACTTTAGTGTGTAATATTATTTATTATATATTTAATAATTTGTATTGAATATTAAATATTATATGTTATATATTAGCAAGTAAAATTCACTGGGCATTGTTTTTAGTCCCTCACTCACACCTCCCACGTGCCCAAATTCCTGAACCTTCCACAGTCTGTAACGAGAAATCCCCAAAGGTAACAGGAATGTTCCTGGTGCAGCCTGGTTTTGCCTCTCTGATATTCCTGAGGGAATGAAGAAGCCCCTGGGAGCATATCAGCTGCTCCATCTCTGGAGCTGAGCAGCACAGCTGGAGCTGAGATATTGCCCTCAGCAAAGCTCACAGCTTCCATTTATCACCCAGGTCTGTGCACCACCGTCCCTGAGTGAGCCTCTTCAACCTCCTGATGTTCATTATCCCCCTGACAGCCTGGGAAAACAACTTCCCTGGGCTGCTGGGGGTGGGGAGTGCCGTCCTGCTGCATTAGTCAATCAGAACATTAAGGCTAAGATTCGTCTTCCTTCAGATCTCCACAGAGTAAAAATTTCCAGCTGCAGTGTAGCCACCTGGACATCAATTATTCCCTTAGCAGAACAAGCATTTCAGGTTATGATTAGTCTGATATTAGACATTTATTGTAAAATCATCAATATCACAGGTCAGATCACCACTGACTGTAAATTCTTGTCCAGGAGAAAAGCTGGAATCAGATATTCCCTAAGATCCCTTCCAACCCAAGCTGTTTTCTACTTCTGTGATGACGACCTCTCCAGTGCAATATGGCTAAATTTATCCAAATAAATTTATTAAAATCTCACATTTTTTAATTTGTTCTTTACCACCACTGGTTTAAAACACAAAGCTCTCACCTTTTCCCAAAGGTTTTTACCACTGTAGCTGCTTATCAGAGGGCATCCGAAGAATCAGCGAACCCCAAATAAATTTCTCATGAGGCAGCTTTGAGCTAAGATATCAAAATCATCACTGGAGCAACAGTGGAGCAGTTATCTCTGCTGATTCAGCTATGGATAAGCAAGTTTTGGCAGAGAAATTATAATAAGAAGCTCCAGGGTGGCAGTTTTTCCTTCAGTACCTACTTACAGGAAGGAGCATGGAACAACTCCCTGTATTATCCAGCCAGTGGAACCACAGGGGTTTAAAAAAGCTGAGCATAAAACTTTTAATTTTACCCTTTTAATTTTTTTAAATTTAGTTCCTCATAATTTCTTTCATATTTCAGTTTTGTTTCAGACCCACAGAAGATGAAACTTGTCCACTAACTGCTTGAAGAAAATGATACTGAGACGTTCTCTATATACACAGAGTATTTGGTGTTATGCAAAGAAATTACTTCCCCCGAAAAAACCCCTTAAATAAGAAAGGAATGTATGAATCAAGAAGGAATAGCAGAATGAATGTTGTGCTTCTCAGGAGTTCCTAAACACAAGTAGGGGATATATTATTCTTGTAACAGGGTTCATTTAGTGCTTGTGATCCTTAATTTTGTAAGCCCTCAGTCATTCTCCTTAAATTTTGTTAATTTTTTAGACAATTTCATCTGGACTCTGATTTTTGGTGAGTAAAACGCTCCTCTGGGCAACCTGTGCCAGGGCCTCACCACCCTCAAGGGGAAGAATTTCTTCCTAAGAGTCAATTAATTGTTGATTGCAAGGAGTTTTTTCTGCTCCTCCCTTGCTGCACTGAACAGGTCCTGCTGAGATGTCAGGCACCCTGCATATTCTCTGCTTAGATTCGGGTGCTAACAATCCTGTTTTAGACATTCATGAGAGGTTTATGCCACCACTTCTGCATTTATTTATGAGCACATCCATGTGTGGAATCAGATCAGATCAAATGCTGTTCGTTGCTTTGCTGGTACATCACCCTGGGTTATTTTGATTGTAAACTCTATTGATGTAATTTTTCAGATTCAGTGGAAAGTGAACTGGCTTTTTGAGAACTACTAATACCCTTTCTTTTCAATCTACTTTTTTGTTGTTGTTGTTGTTTCATTTTGTGTTGTAGTTCTTGAAAGATGATTAAGATACTTTCAAATGTGTTTTCTTCTGATGAACTGTTAATGCATGACTAACTTTAATCTTCTGAAGTCCATTTCCTGTAGGTTTTGGTAACATAAACACTTGAGGAAAACCAGTCAGCCTCTTCTTCCAATGTGTAGTAAATTCTGAATCTCATTTCTTCAGTTAGAGCTGTGTCAAGTTGGGATAAACTCCCCAAATCCGTTTTCCAGAAGCCTTGAAACCCACAGCCCGTGGTTATATCTGTGTGATCCCATTTGGCCCAGTTTGGTGCAGCAGATGCTGGGAACATAATTTTGAGCTGTGTGAGGAGGCCTGTGTGTTAAAGCCATGTGAGAGAAGTTAATTTTTTGAGCCAGGACTGAAAAGAATGGACATGAGGAGATAATAAAACCATTAGGGAAGAAACAGAGAACTGAAATATGGCAAATCAACAGGATAAAGGGGAAAACAGGCCAGCAGAGATGCTCTGAATGCCACTTTTAGGGTCATGTGTGCAGTAATCTTTCACTTGGTAGAGAATGGACCCTTGCTCTCCACAGTGTCTGTCAGCCAATAAATATTTGCTGTGAGCTTTTCTCCTCTTGATGCTCTGCTTGTACATTGCATTTGTTCATGGTAGGAAATACCCCACAAACCTGATCTCCTGGCTGGGATTTGGGGGCTGATGGCAGCCTCATGCCAGGCACCAGCGTCATGGACAACAACTGTGTTGGAAAGGTCAAAAGCAAAGGGAAAAAAAAAGTTAATGGCTTTAAACTGAAAGTGAATAGATTTATATTAGAGATTAGAAAGAAATTCTTCCCTGTGAGGGTGGGAAAGCCTGGCACAGGGTGCACAGAGAAGCTGTGGCTGCCCCTGGAACCCTGGAAGTGTTCAAGGCCAGGCTGGAGCAACCTGGGATAGTGGAAGGTGTCCCTGTCCATGGCAGGAGGTTGGAATCTGGTGATATTTAAGGTCCCTTCCAACCTAAGTAATTCCATAATTCTATGAATATTTGCAGGAATTACTGACTCCGGTGTTTTTCTCTGACAAGGAAGCATTTTTAGTGAATTTTTTTTTGATTGACACTTCATAATATTCAATAAGAAGCACAACCCTGCAAATCTGTGTCCCTCTTGAAAAGATGAATTTCATTTTGCAGGAAAACCCATATTTTTCATGTCTATGAAGAGTCACGTGTGCAGTCCAAAAAAAAAAAAAAAAATGATATTGTGCTTTGTGCTTTTGATCAAAAAGTCCTACTCTGCTGAGGCTTTTTAGCACACCTGATAAAATCCATTATACATTTTTTTCTGCTTTGCTGCTGATCAAAAGCCTCTGACAATTGACAATAGCGAGGCCATCTGTCACTTTGAAAACCTGCATTTTTCGTGAAAGGAACAAATCAACCTCTTTTGCCCCAGTAAGGAAGTAAAAACCAGACAACTCTTCCAATACATAAAACATAAAGCTGGTGAATAACACACGGCATCCCATCATTCCCTGGAAGAATGGAATACATGGAGGTGAAAGAAGTGGTGAGCATCAGGGTGAACAGCCTTTGACCTGAGGCAGAGAAAGAGGCTGAGTCTCTTACAGAGGGCTTTTGTGCCAAGGGTTCACTGCTTTATCAGTGACAAACTCATCATCACTTCTGCTTTCCTGGAAGGAAGCTGCACTTCAGCTCCCCAGCTAAAACCCAGCTTCTTTTATTTGAACTAAAAAATGGGACTGAATAAAGGCTGAAACTCCAGACACTCATGATTTACTTCAGACTTGGGCAAATTTGGTTCCTGTCCTTCACTCTTTTATCAAAAGCAGAATTCTTGGAACTCTGAATAGTCATGATAGTTTGGGGCTTAGTGTTATTTTAGCTGTTTTGTGCTTTTTTTTTTTTTTTTTTTTTTTTTTTTTTCAGAGATTGTAAGCATGAACACTTTATTTTTGTCCTCCTGCTCTTCTTGCTGTGCTTAACAGATAGGTATTTTTCAGTAGCATTTGTTTTCTTTTTTTCTCAGTATTTTGAAAAGATCACAGACCACTGAGAACCAGGTCCTTGCAAAAGAATTTGCCTCCTGCTACAGGGTTTAAAGGTTCTTGAAGGTTATGGGTAGCTAACATCCCTGTGTGTCTCTGACCAATTCTTTCTTTAAATTCAGTGGGGTTGGTGAAGGAGCAGGTGGGGGTGCTGGGTTCTATAACATAAACACACCACACCCCTGCCCAACACTCCAGCATCTTTGTTGTGCAATTTCATGTTGAACCAAAGTGGGGGAAATCCAGGCACAGAAAATTCCCAAAACCTTGTGCATGCAGGCCCAAACACAGAAATGAACACAGAGGTGAACACCTGAGACCATGGAAAACGCTTCTGGATTGAGAGACCATTAAGCAAGAATGTGGGTTTGTAGTTTAAGCAGAAACATATTAAGCTAGGTAGTGAAAATTTTAAAAAGTAGCTTTAGAAGTAGTTACAGAAACAGTAAAAAGTTTTAAGGTGTAGTAAGTAGGTTCCTAGTGCCATTATGTGATTGGTTAAAAAAGTCCACATTAGCAATGACGTGTGATACAAATGAATTAAATATTGGTGTGAAAGTAGAAACAATCTTTGTGGCAGTATTTATTGGCTAATAAACCTTTAAAAGACCTTGTAGGGATAGATCTTGTGACCACTGCTGACCACTCACCACGAACTCCTGGCTTATGTGGTGAAGGTGCTCTCACTCCTACATGAGGCTGTAGAAGAAGGGCAATAAATCATGTTTAAAACATCTACCAGTGGTCCTGTCTCTCTCAATATCCCAACACTAAAGATTTCAGCCGAGCACATTCAGGTTGTAGTGATGACCTTTCACATTTATGAGTAGCTTCATATCTCCAGATCACTTGAGGTATTGGTGTTAGACTCTGGAGTATGAGCTGAGCAGAAGAGATTAAATCCTGTTGCCATGTAAACATTAAAGTTTTGGATGCTAAAATTCACAGGTGGATCTAATGCTCCAAAGCGTCTGGCAGACCTTGTGTGATAGATGAATAATCCTTTACTGCAGCCCACACAGTGCTACCATCTCTTTATTTATTTATATAGAGGTAGAATTTATTCACATACTTGTACCAGGGAGAGGTGAGTTCAGTTCTAGAAATAACCACACTGAGATACAGATGAGTAATATTATTAAGCCTGTTAAATTAGCAGATATTTTTCTCTTTTGCAACTCATGGAAAGTCCTGCTCTTCGCTGATGAATTTAGACATTTTTTCTGAGCAGTATGAACTGAAATTGATGTAATAAACTAAGAAAGTCTGAGCAGAATTGTAGGCATAATAATTATTCCAACTCAGCATTTTTTGTGCTTGAATTTTTTTAGCAAAATCAGTATGTCAGTGCATTTACTTAATGCTGCAGGACAGACATCAGAAGGAGTAGGACTGGTTGTGAGATGTGGCACCTCCAGGAATTACAGATTGTCACCTGTGCTTCACCGTGTACAAAAACCCTTTTTGTCAAGCACCAAATTCTGGATGCTGACTCTACCTTCAGTTCTGGGGTCCCCAGCACAAGAGAGACATGGAACTGTCCAAGCAGATCCTGAAATGGGCCACCAAGATGCTCAGAGGGCTGGAGCACCTCTGCTATGATGAGAGACTGAGAGAACTGGAGTTGTTAATCCTGAATAAAAGATAACTCTGGGAAAACTTTATTTCAGATATTCAGTAAATGAAGGGGAGCTTAAAGGGAGAACAGATTTTTTGCCAAGGCCCACAGTGACAGGACAAGGAAAAATGGTTTGAAACTGAAATAAGGTAGGTTTACATTTCACATAATTAAGATTTTTCTTTCTTTTTTTTTACTATGGGAGTGGTGAGGCACTGGAAGAGATTACCCTGAGGAGTCATTGATATTCCCATCCTTGGAAGTGTGCAAGGCCAGGCTGGATGGAGCTCTGAGCAAAGTCATCTTGTGAGAGGTGTCCCTCTCCATGGCAGGGGAGTGGGGATGAGATTGTCTTGGGTCCCTCCAAACCATTCTGTGATTTGGTGAAGACATCCTTATTTATCTATTTACACCTTCACAGACTGGTGAGTCTAAGAGCATGAGGATGGCCACAAGCAACCAGACCCAACCTCACCAAGATCAGCATCCCACTTGCACTGGTTCTGGTTCAGGGAAGAGTTTAGGAGAAGCTCAGATGTGCAGAGATATCACCCTGCTGTGTTCTCCCAGCCTCCAGTGGATTTAGTTTGGAGGCTTCCTCAAAGAAAATTTTGTCTTTTTATTAATAATCCTCAATGGATTTTGTCATATTAAATTTCTTCATAGTTTTCTGTACATGACAGTGTTTTGCCTCTGGAACGTCCTTTGGTGAGGAATAATAGTTTAACAGGAAGTTAAATGAAGAAAATTATCCTTTTACTTGTTCTGTGTGAATCACAAAAAGCCTTTACTTCTGTATTTCCAGTAAGAAGCAACTGCCTTTCAGAATATCTCTACTATTCCCACAGTTCAGATGAATCTCCTGTCATTGTACCTGGAAAAACCTGCAAGAATTTTTTCATGCTAAAAACGCCATAAATATTGACAAATTTGGGTTTTTTATCTCAAAGCTGATATGAATTTCAAAAAGCTAAACTGTTTGGTAAACATGTTTTTCCAGGGCTTTTATTTTTTGTTGTTGTTGTGTATTTGCTTTTTTTTTTTTGTTTTGAGTCTTTCTCACTTCCTCTGATCTCTGTCATCCCTACCATTTCCTTGTCTTTCACTGTTTGAATGCCAAACTAGACAAGGGGGATTCTTCACCTCTAGCAATGCATATTCAACCACAGAAATGTGGGTTTTTCCCTGGTGCCCAATTTGGATTCGAGAGACTTTGCTGCCTTTAATGGAGCCACCTCCATTTACGTCAGCCAAGAAGCTCAGCTCCTTCCCAGGGATAATGAGAGCACTGAGTGAATCGTTCCTTGATGTGAGGTATTCTTTAAGCTGGGAAAGCCCATTTCGTGTTGCTCCTAACAGCTCCTCTCTGCTGCAGCTGACACAGTTCTCAGCTTCCTCACAAGCAGCAAGCAAAGAGGCTCCTCAGGAACAAAGTATGAGCTGAATGAAATAGAAGTTATGGCTGTGACGTTGCCATAGCAATCAAAGTTCGTGCCTGATGCCAAAATGGTACCACTATAATCACCCATCAAAGTGTCCAGTTGCCATGGCAACTTCTGAAAGGCCCCCAGACTTCAACTTCAGTATCTCCACAGTTGAAAATAAATAAATAGGGCTGCTAGTGTTTTAAATAATTAGAGGTTATATCTTTACAGTACCATTATAAGTCCACAACATGCTGAAGGCAAACCACTCGCTAAACACTGTCAATAAATCCCACACTTTGTCCACCATTACCACACTGGACAAAGTTAACTTCTCTTTTTCCTCACGTGTAGAAATGTTCCATGGCCTGCTGCCTGCTGGAACATGTGTTGAGACATCCTGCTACGTGGTGTGGGGCTGCCTTTGATGGTAGGCTCTGGGAATATGCTGCCCAAGGACCTGTTCATCTGAGGTTTCAGGAGTGGTAAAAAAGAATGGAGTGAAAAAAAAGCTTTGGTTACATAAGAAAATTTTGGTAGGAGTCACTTCAAAACTGCTGTTATTTTTTTTATTTTTTCCTTTCTGCATACCTTTTGTATGTGTACATATGAAATGCAGCCTGAATGGCAATTAAATAGGAGTCAAAAATATCCCAAGTCTACTGAGGAGAAGAAGAAAATCCTTTAATTTAAAGAACACATATTTGGCAGGATGCTACTGGGGAGCTGGACTCTTGCCTAGCTGTAAGTCAATTTTTTCCCTTGTCATATGACCCAGTGTTGACATTTCTGACATTAGCATTTAAAGGATGGAAAGAATAGAAAACCAAAGTGAAAAACATTATAATTTCAACCACTTAATGTGGAGGGGGGATAAAAATCTCTTCATCTCTCCTCTCATTGGTTTCTCTATCAGGAGAAAGTGAATATCTGTCTATTGTGGTTTTAGGTGATCCAAACTGGAATCCCATGGCCAATATCACTATTCATTTTCAGTTTCAAAAGGTTTTGCCTGTACAGTCTCACCCTTAAATGACAAGTTCTTACTGCATGTCTATGGATGAGAGTTTTTTACTGTATCTTGCAAATATTCTATGGTCTCTACGATTATAGAAACCATATATGTTCTAATGAATTAGGGCACAGAAAATACTTGGAAGTAGTTTATGAGGAGTTTATTTCTTCATACAATCATGGAATGGTTTGAGTTGGAAGGGATCTTAAAATTCATTCCATTCCACCCCCTGCCGTGGGCAGGAACCTTCCACTATGCCAGGTTGCTCCAAGCCCTGTCCAACCTGACCTTGGACACTCCCAGGGATCCAGGGGCAGCCACAGCTTCTCTGGGAATCTGTGCCAGGGCCTCCCCACCTTCACAGGGAAGGTTTTCTTTCTAAACTCTAAATCAAGTTTTCCCTCTTCAGTTTGAAGCCATTCCCTGTGTCCTGTCCCTCCATCCCTTGTCCCCAGTCCCTCTCCAGCTCTCGAGGAGCTTCTTTAGGTCCTGAAAGAGGCTCTGAGGTCTCTCTGGAAACTTCTCTTCTCCAGGTGAACTCCCCCAGCTCTCCCAGCCTGTTTCCTCATTTTTTTTTTTTTTTTGTCTGGAACAGGATGCACTCATGTATCAATGCAAGATGCCCAATACTTGAATCACGTGAGACAAGTCTAGTTAATCTTGATGCTAATTTCTCTGCTGATGACCTTGCTTAGACAATAGGTCATAAACTAAAACAAATCCTAGGAGATTCCTGCCTTCTCCACCTATAGCAACAACCACTCATTTACCATTGCCCAGGATTTCTCAAAATCTTTCTAGCACCAGATTTAGATTATTTTTCTTGTTGGCTAAAGCCACCGAGTTTATTGCTAATGAGAGAAAACTTGGTAGAACTCCAGGCAATCATTTTTGGATATTATATCCTGGTTCTTCCAATCCTCTGTTTTTTGCTGGGAATATTGCCAGAAATGCAAAAGATAGCAACGTTTGGAAAATATATTTTGGGTGTTAGGCTCTTTCCCTTGTAAGGGGGTTACAGTTAAGTACACGATGATATACATAATATTTTTTATGAATCTGTAGTGCTAAAATCATCTGCACATTTTACATTATTAATGCTGAAGGAAACAGGAAGTTATTTAATAAACCCACACTGATTAAAAACTTTCACTTTTTCACAGGATTATGCATTGAAATAGAAATAAATAATGTTGCACTTTTTATATAGCCCAAGGAGATAATTGTAAATAGTTTTCATTCCTCGCAAAGTTAATCAAGTATTTCCTTATGATGATTTTATCTTGTATTCTTGGTTTTCATAAACCATGAATCATGGAGGTGAAACATCAGAACTTAACATCCCAAGGTCCATGAATCAGCACCATGCTGATACTTTCATTTTTCTCTCCATTATTTTCCTTACAATTCTCAAATTTTGATTTCAGAGGTTATTATTTGTGCTGCATTTTTGTCATCTCCTACTCAATCAAAAGCCACCTGGTGTCAAAACACCTTTCTCTAATCCCCCCAGCAGTACTTGTTTTTTACTCAATCAAATACTCTCATCAGGAAAATGTCACGGCATCATTCACCCTTTGCTGTTCTAAATCAGTTACAAATATTTTGACCACCCCAGGCTATAGCAGAGCACTCAGAAGGATCTCACTGCCAACGTCATCCATTGGGAGAAATAGTTATTTATTCCTATTGTAACTTTCCACATTTTAAATACCTTTTTAACCAAATCATGTCCTCCTCTCTAATTCAGCAATAATTATTTTCTCAGACAGGTTTTTTAACAGTTGTTTGGCCCAAGCTTTTGGTGTGTAAAAATCCATAGTGAACAGAGCACAAAGGGTAAGTGTTTCCATAAAGTGAAAATGGATCACATAAGGAAAATATCAAACCTTTCCCAAGAAAGAGTTATGCATACAAATGCTTTGATCCCTCTCATGTTGCTCTTAGAGGAAATGTTTATAATAAGACAAATTGTAGATGAAGAGAGCTCTAAACTGATAGTTCACAGATTTACACAGATATTCACATTTCCTTGAAAAATCTTTTATCAACATTTCTGCATGCATTGTAGAGAAAGTCTTCATTTCCTTTCAGGGAAGATTCTGATTCACCACTGCTCATGCGTTTATTGGCAATTCCAGTGGTGTTTATTATTCATGATATTTCATGTTTCTGTATTACTGATATTCTCTTTTCCTACTCATATAAGTTAGTTATTCAATATTACATTAAGTATATGAAATATTTTACACCACATGTAAGGTTTGTGATGCAAATGATACTTTATCATTTACACCCTTAGGCCACAGTTCCACTTAACAGGAAATCTGAGGAGAGGCATCTTAACACCAGATCAAAAACAACCATAATCTCACAGAGCAAGAATATCAACTTCTGCAGAGATTCACTTCAAATTTATTCCAAAAACAAAACAATGAAAATGACAGGGCAACATCTCTCGAGGTCAACTCAAATACCATCTGTACCCTTCAGCAGACACCATTCAGTTTTTAAGACAGTAGTTGCTATAAATACTAAATCATGAGAGGGTTTTTTGATTAATTTGAAAGGAATATAACTGTGTACCCACACCTGGGTCATGTTAAATATGTTTTGATGGGCAAGCTGGTGGTGCACACATCTTGCACTCATAAAAGCAGCCTGGCTTCCACATCACTTTAACCCAAAAGGAGCCTCCTGGGCTACAGCTGTGATGCCTTGGGAAGGCTGAGCTGGAACAGAGACTGGACAGAGCTAGAAAATAAAGTAAATATTTATTAAAAGGCCTTTAAGGACACACCTTGGGCAGGACAAGAGCCTGGACAGGGCTGCAACCAAGGTAGACTCAAAATGGACCCAAAATGGACACAAAATGGTCACAAAATGGACGCCTGGTCAGGAGATCTCCCACTTGGATCAGTTTTGCTCCATTTGCACCTTGGGGTTGAATTGTCCAATCCCAGCTCCAGCTGATGCAGTCCCATCCTTCTTGTTCTCTCCCTTCAGCCACCGTTGTTGGTGCTCTGGGGCCTGGAAACTTGTCCCAGTTGTCCTTGGTGTGCAGCAGGAGAAGGATTTGTTTTGTGTCTGTGCTGTGTGCAGAGCTGGGTGACCCTGGCTGTGAGCTCAGAGCTGCTCCCTGGGCAGCAGAGTCTGGAATAGAGGGAAGCTCAAACTTCAGGCATCAGTTGGATCATGATTTAGCCAAAACTCCTCTGTTTGAAGACTCATGTACACTTTGTTTTTATCTGGGACATGAGTGTTTGTCTCAAAGTCCTGAGAAATTATGTATGGTGGTAGTGATGGAGTTTATAATTGTCACATTTTGGGGCATTGTGTCCTGCCCTCCAAAGCCTAACAACATCACAGATATTTTCCAAGTCCAGAGGAGAACGGGCAGGGATCTCTCTCTTCATCAAAGTAACACCTTCCCCCCCATTTTCCCTTCCACTGGTCATTGTGACACCAACTCTGAGTCATGTGCTGAAGCAGCACAGGAGATGAGTAGTTAAAACTTTGCTGAGAGCTGGAAGATTCTCCACGGAACAAACAAGATGTCTTTGCATATCTATAGTGGCTCAAATGCATAATCCATTGAAAGGGGACAGCTTTCATTCAGAAATAACAGCTTTGAAGGAAGATTTCAGCTGGCGTGGCATTTTAGTGGAGCTTTGGGTGTGATTCATGTAAGAGTCAAATGTGCACACACATATATTTTTATATATATAAATATATATATATATCTGTGTGTATGCATGGCAGATGATTCAGGCTTTTATTTCCCAGATGGTTGCTGTGACCCAACTTTTCTGAGGCAAAGATAAGATTTGTTATACAATTTGTTATGTAAGCAGTTTTCCCTGCCACTACCTCATTACAGTGCTTGTGAAGGGAGTGACAATGAGCTGAACTGGGTGAATCAAACCTTTGGGTGAGCACTTGAGAAAGGACAACCTTGTAATTTTGCAGATTTTTTTGTGGAAAAGATCCATCAGTGAAGTAACTAAAGCTGATCATTTAAAAGTTAGCCAAAACCAGCATGAGCCTTGAGTGATAAAATAGGGAAAAAAAAAAAAAAAAAAAAAAAAGGCAATGAAAGAGAGCTGGTTTAAGATTGGATATTAGGAAGAAAATCCATCCTGTGAGGGTGAGGAGGCCTGACAGATATTCTCAGAGAAGCTGTGGCTGCTCCTGGATCCCTGGGAGTGTCCAAGGCCAGGTTGGATGGGGCTTGGAGCAACCTGGGACAGTAAAATATGTCCCTGCCCATGGCAAGGGATGGAATGAGATGAGCTTTAAGGTCCCTTCCATCCCAAACAATTCCATGTTTCTGTGAAAGAAAGTTTACCAAAAGAGTGAATCTCTTGCAGCTTTCTGAATTCCTGGTGTCTCCCCAGGTACCCCATGTCTGCCCATTATATTCCTTCTATAAAATTACCAGACTAGAAACCTTAAATTAAAGTACTAACAAAATGTTGAGTGAGTTAGGCAACATTTACCAACTTAGAAAACTGTAAGGAGAAGGTTGGGAGTGTTTATCTCACTCTTATCCCTTTCTAGGTGAATCCTATGCTTACAAAAACGAGATCCTGGGTGGGCTGAGTCCTCTGAGTGATATGAACACTCTACATGAATGTCTAAGTTGACAGGGAAGGACAAGACATCAAAACAATTGCCACATTCTGTCCTCTTCCTGATAAGAGACTTCAAGGTAAGAAGACAATAAAAGGAAGAGAAATAAAACTTTTTCAGTCTTTCTGCTTCATGAGTAAAATGGGCTGGGAAAGAAGTCACGGAGTCACAGAGGACTGGTCTCCACCAGAAAGAGGGAAAGCCTTTTGAGAAACTCCCCCAGAGTGGGAGGTCACAAACAGCCAAACAGGGCTGACACTTAGGTCCTTATTTATAGCAATACTTATTTAATTTGAGAGGAAGATTGAACTTAAATCCTCGGCCAAACTATGTGAGGATTCAGAAAGGGCACAGAGTATGAAAAGTGCTTGGAAGGAAAAAGCAGCAACCACTCCAACAAAGAGAAAGTGCTCATGGCCTAACCTCACCTGTCCTTTGTAGAAACAGCCTGAGCCCAGCTGCTAAACTGAGCTAACCTGATGGATTGAGACAGCCTGAGAAGGGAGAACCCCCGTGGATTCAGGAACAATCACTTGGCTTGGCCGAAAACATCAATAGTGTGTTTTGGAATAGAACCCCAGAGCCATGGAGAATAGAAAACATGAACCCTTTGGCTGAGTGTGGAACTGAAGATCTGCTGGGAGATTTCTGCTCTTCATGGCTGGGGCTGTTAGCCTGTCACTGCATGGGAATGAAAGGAACAGCTTTAAAGCATTTGTCAAGGTTGATTTTAACAAGGGCAGGTGCTGCTTTGATACCTTGCCAGTGGTTTGACTTTTCTATTAAACGTTATCTAAGCTCCACCTTATCCTATATCTACCTGGAGGGCTTGAAAAGATTATTGCTGGAAGTGAAAGCTTCCTTCTGAGGCAGCATTTACCCTGGAGGATGCAAATGCAATGAGATTCCTCGTTACATTGATCAGTATGGAGTAAAAAATCTGCAGCTGAAACCCATGGCTGAGCAAAGTTATGGCTCAGATAAAATCTGGTGGAGGTTTAAGACCTTCAGGTTAAGTGAAGATCTTTTTTCCTCTGTGTGGATTGTGTCTACTCAGTTACTGGGTAAACCCCCTTACAGGGCTTTTTAAAAGTGAAATAGGAGCTACTAACTAATTTATAATCATGATAATCAGTGAGGGACAATTTGAATCCTTGCAACCCAAAGCAAACAGGTCCCACCTCCCTGTTCACTCAGTGATGCTTTGGATGATCTGGTGTGAAGATTTTGCTCCACCCTGTTGTGCTGGATGATGTCAATGTTGTCTCAGGTGTTCTGACTGATGGAATCTTGTCTGAGGTCAGATGTGATAAACCCCACGAAGATTCATCACCTCTGAGGGGCCAGCCCTAGCAGAGAAATGGCATAAAATAGTAGTGAGACAACTTCTCTGCATGTGCTTTGTAAAAGAAAAGGTTTTAATAATGACAAAAATAACAAACAGTGTCAAACAAAGAAATATAAACTGACGACAGTGTAGAGAGAACTCTTGCACTGGCTGAGGCAGTCCAAAAAAGCCTTGAGCACCTCTGTGCTCCTTCTTAAGTATAAAATGATTAAGGAGGAATAATTTGGCTTTGCTGCCAATAGAAACAGCTGCAGGTTTTGGGGAACATTTCCAAAGCCCAGCCAGTGCCCCTGTGCTGGCACTGGGCCAGTTGTGATAAGGGAAAGAACAGAAGTTTCTGGTGCTTTTCCATAAAAGTTGGGGTAAAACTGAAACCCCTTTTCCTTATTTCTAAACACCTGCTCAGGTGTGGGTGTGCATTCCTACATCCAACCTCCCTGGCCCTCAGCTGGGATGTGGCAATAGTGGGGGTGTGTTTTGGATCTGGGAATTGGGGATGGTGCCAGGTTAACCCATGAGAGCTACCTCAGAAATGGCAGATTCTTCACCAGCCACCAGCAGTTAAAATTCCCTTTCCAAAGCCCTGCAAACAATGAGGTGTCTGAGGAAAGGAGCTCTGGGTCAGTTCTAGCTCAAGGCTGTGTTCTGACAGCAGACGGAAAATTTCACAACCTCATTCACATTTTATTTCATTTCTGGGCTTCTCCACATAATGACAGTTTAAGAGAAGAAGGTGCTAAACGTCCTTCTTCAGAAATACATTCCTGTGAAAGTCTGTTGGTTTTTTAACCACGGCTTGGGGCCATGTAGTCTGAAATGTCCAAGCACCCAACATCTTTTTTCATTTTTTTTTTCTCAAAATATATATTACAGTAGAGAAAATGTTGCTATTGCACTTAACAGCTGATTCAGGGTTTGATAGGAGAGGAACAGCAAATATCTGGCAATTAGGAGCAGCCTCTAATACATGGCCTCAGTGCCCTCTGTTTAAGAGGGATGGAAACACACATTGCTATTTCTGCTGGAATTTATATATTTCCTGATTTCTCAGCACTGCTCTTCTCCCCATCCTCTTTTGTTGGGAGAAAAGGAGCAGCTGATATCACTGATGAGCACAAAGAAATGGGCTGCTCCATCTGCTCAGATGGCAGTGATTTGTCTTGAAAGGAAATGTAGTTCTTTAGATTGAGTGTCTGACAGAGTTTTCTACCATGTTAAAAAATACAGAGTGAATCCAACTGAAATAAATAGAATATGTGGCCTCTTAGCATCACATAAAAGCTCTGACTTAAAATAGCAGCTCAAGATACCTCTCTTTTTAGCTTTTTATAGAGTAATCATTGAGTTGCCTGCTTTGTTTTAAACTTTTAACTGCTATGTAGATTGAGGCTGCTAAATAAAAAATTCTTTTCCTTTTTCCTCTTTAGGTTTTATTTCCCTTCTCTTTTCCTTTGCAATGTATCTCAAATAAACTTATTTTTCAAGCAGCCAAACTCCTCCCTTTCCTACCCATCATCTGCTTACTGGTATTGCTGATGACACATTGTGTTTTTCTGTTTGTCTCAGGCTGGGCTTAAATAAAAATGCTGGGCTAAAATACTGTGAACTAAGCTATGACTATAATATCTTTTGCTTGGAAATCCAAACCGAGTATGTGGGGATATGTTTAGGCAAGTAAATTTTGAGAAATGTGGCTGCTTTGACTCTCCAAAATGATGAGAAGGGGTTTTTATTTGGAGTTTGAACTAGGCTTAGAGGTTCAGAGGGTAGGCTGTGAGCTAGGTATGCATTCTGAGACAACATGTTCCCCTAAAAATATACTGGAGATATACTGGCAAGTGAAAAAAAAACTTCCCAGATTTTCACTTTGATTTAAGAGAGGAGATTCAAGGGAATATCTAAGGGGCAAAGTCAACACTTCAGTGGATAAGCTGAACTCAAATAACAGGGATTTACTGGCATTTTGGGGCAGTGCTTTAATAAAAAAAATATTCAACTGAGCTGAGGTATAAACCCCTAAGAATATCATACATTGCAAAGCTGAAATCCACCTTTCTCAAGAAGAAAATGTGCCTTAGAAGTGTGAAACAATTCTTTCTTTTCCTTATCACTAATAGCTGGTGCATCCAAGCATTTCCCTTTGGTGGTTTCCCTCCAGCATCCCAATTCCCTGCTGGTTCTTGCTGTGTGCTGATGTAAACCCATTATTAATTAACACAGAGCATCCTAAACGAGGCTGTCTTACCTGTGCCGGCCCAAAGGTGTGCTCGAAATGAGCCTTCAGAAAATCCTGAAGCAGTTCAGGACCTTCAAGCGCCATCTAATCCAACCCCTGGAATGAGCATGGACCTCTTCAACCATTGAGGCTGCTCAGATCCCAATCCAGCCTGACCTTGAATGTTTCCAGGGACATTTCCAGTGCCTTAAATGGGTCATAAAAAGGAGGGAAATGGATTTCCTCTTGTTTTAAACTACAGGGCAAGGTTAGATCAGCTGTTAAGGGTAATTCTTTTCTCAGAGGGTGATGAGGCCCTGGCACAGGGTGCCCAGAGAAGCTGTGGCTGCCCCTGGATCCCTGGAAGTGTCCAAGCCCAGGCTGGACAGGCTTGGAGCAGCCTGGAATAGTGGAAGCTGTCCCTGCCCATGGCAAGGGGTAGAACTGGATGAGATTTAAGGTCCCATTCAATCCAAACCCCTCTGTAATTTTATGATTCTACAATTCTCTGTGTGCTTATCACGTTGGTGCTCTGTTCTTTCTAAGGAATGGCAACGTTCCACCTTTTAGAGCACTTCCAAGCATTGATCCCCAGACCCCTCTTCACAAAATCTTCTTCCCACACAGCATCCCAAACCTTTTATGTTATTACCAGTACCTCAAACACAGTCAGGTACTGAAATTTCACCCTTGCATGACTTCATAAACCATGAGAAAATAAAAAAAGCAGTCCTGTTAGCATGCCTTGTTTTTACTTCTGAGAGCTTGTAATCGCTGATCTTCCACCTTGTGTTCCCAAAGCGTTTTCCATAGTAGGGAGCTCTCCATGCAAGCACAACGTGATCCCTGCTGTGTCTGCCCCTCCTCTGAGGCTCTGTGCAGTCTCACACGCAGTCTCTTCCACAAGCCTGGAATTCTCTGTGTGGGCATTTTTGTCCCTTCCCAAAATACGTTTCTCCCATGCAGCACGACACAAGCGTCATGCCAAAACACCCTCCCATTTCCCTTCCCATCTGCTGCGTCTTCTTCCCTGTTTGGACAGAAGCACCTAAATTTAGATAAATCCCAGCAAATTCCAGGCATTCAGCTGAAGCCTAAGTTAGAATCCTCGTCATCAAATTGCTCTTCTGCTATAGACAAAGGGTGAAAAACATTCCTTTCTTTCTTTTTCTTTCCGTGTATCTTCATTTCCCTGGCTTTGAGGGGATGGGCAGAGCTGGCCTTGCTTCCAGCTGGTTCTTCAGGAAAGATGAGATGAACACAAGCTCAACTGTTTTGCTTTTCCATTTGTTTTTCCTGGTGTTCTCACCTTTATACTTATTCAACAAACAGGAAAGTTGTTTATTAGTGTGCACATAATACTGAAATCTGTAGGGGTTTTTTTTTAAGTATGAAATTATGATTATTGCTGTCAGAGTTTTGATTTCAGAGAGATGTAATGTAAAGCTAAATAAATTAAATTAAATAAATAAATTAAGTTAAATAATTAAATTAAATAAAAAAAATTAAATAATAAATTAAATAAAGCTTTGTACAACTTATATGTGAAATAAACTGCATATTAAATGAAAAATAGTCAAATAACTCTACTTATGTCAGAGATTAATGTCTTGAAATATTTCAGGATGTTTTTTCCACTGGTCAATTTTCAGCTTATCTTTTATTTTTGTGCAACACCACAAAATCATTGTTGTTGCTCAAAGAAAAACCCACTCTAAATTTCTCTCTCTCAAGTCATCCAAAATGTCATGTTCTAAGAAAAAAACAATACTGAGATGTTCCTTCTTCCTACATGGAACTGTAATACAAAATTTCATTCTCTTCTCAGTTAAAAGAGCCTTTTTCTCTTTTTTTTACTGCTATCATTTAAGAAAATGTCTCCAGTTAAGGCTTTATCTTGGGTAAATCACAGCATTAGCTAGAAGCTATTCAAATATTGACTGGTAGATGACAGAAAAAAACTCCTTCTACCTCAGTTCCCTCTATCCCAGTAATGACTATTTATTTAAACTTCCATATTACCAATTCCAGTCCTTTTATCCCACATTTTATCCCACATTCTAGTGCTCCAGTTGTCCTAAGGTATGGATTGATTGGAGCTGGAAAACAAGGTTGAACTACTTGGGTTTGCACCTGCCATGGAACTGGAAATCATCCCTCTTTTGGATTTGTTGTTTGATGATTTTGGGGGTTTTTTTCTGTTTGTTTGTTTCTTTCTGTGGTTTTGTTTGGGGAGGGTTGTTTGGTTTGGGTTTTTTGTTTGTTTGTTTTGGTTGGGGGATTTTTGTTGTTTTGGTGCTTCTTTTGTTTTGGGGTTTCTTTTGGTTTTGGTTATGGTTTTGTTTTGGGGTTTTTTATGAGGTTTTGTGTTTTGGTTTGTTGCATTTTTCTAATCACTGTGCATATGTTTTTTCCCCCAACTTGCTACCAAAGCCTTCTACTCAAGCCCTCACCATGTGAAATGCACTCTCTGCATGTGCACAATGCTGCAGCTTAAAGAAAAATGTTTTAAAGCTGTCAAGAAACTGTCATTTTCCAGATGGCTGATCAAATGGGGGACAGAGACACACAGGGACTGGCTCCAAAGAGATGGATTAATAATGGATGTTGCTCACTTGTGATGGAATGGGACAGAGACAAAGCAGAGGGAATAAAGCTGATTCTGAGCACAATGTAATCAGGACTTTTTTAAAGCTCCCTGTTCCTTTTTTTGGAAGCCTGCCATTCATTTTACCTGTGCAAATGTCTTGATAGATTATTTAAGGGCTACTTGTGTAGAACAGCAACTCAAATTGCTACCAGGTTCTGAAGCCATGGATTTAACAACAGAACATTAAAATCTCAGCTTGAACAGGGAGTTGCTGTGCTCGGAGTGAAAAATCATAAATTAAAGATTATTTTTTTTGCTCATTCTCCTCCAGCTGAGCTCTGTAAAACCTCCCTCATGAAACCTTCAGTGGAGGATGGTTCACCCCGGTTTGGGGCTAGAAAAGCATTTCAAAGTGCTGCATGAAGATGAAGAACTTGGAGCCAGATGCTCAGAAGCGCTAGAGACCTCCATGGCCATGAAACCCCACTGAAATCACTCCAAGATCAAGCATCACAAGGCTCCTGGGAAACCAGGGAGGAGTCAGAACCCTCAGGATGGGTTGGATGACCTAAGCATTGGTTGAAGCACCATAGAGCTCCAGCCTGAGTTGTCATCACCTGTCCACTCCGTGCCTCTCTGGATCTGACACTCCCCTTCACAAAGGTACCAGGTGGGAATCCACGCTTGCATCTCTGTCAACACTTTGTCATATTATAGCTTTAAGCATGAAATAATGTTAGTCTCGTGCTCACAGGCCCTAAATTAAAAGTCTTTGCCTGCTTTCTCCTCATAATCTTGGCAAACTTGTGCTGAGGTAGAAAAATCAGCCATGGAATGGCACATGTGAGGGAGCAGAGCTCTGAGGTGTGAAGAGTTTCCAATAAACATCCACAATTCCACGGCAGAAGTGGAGCTAAATCCCCACAGGGATCTAAATGGAAGATGCAAAGCCATCTTCTTTGCATGTGTCTTCCAGCTCTCGTGTGCCTGTCTCCACTACCAAGCCTGGCAATGCAAGAGTGAGTTGAGCTCAGTGGGGAGCTTGGTAATTATTTGGATTTCTGATTTATAAGATGCATTATCCCAGCTAGTGCTCCCCTTCACAGTTGTGACCTTCACACATCTCAGTCACACTTCCTGATAACCTCAGAGACAGAATCCCAGCTGCAGGTTTTCTTCCCTTTCCTGAGGTTAGAAACTGAGATTCAGCATAAAGTTTACTCTGACTTTTGGCTGAGTTTTGAAAAATCCTGGCTTGTTTTCTTTTTTCTTTTTTCCTTTGCTTTTGTTTTTGGTTTTTTGTTTTGTTTTTTTGTTTGTTTTGTTTTGTTTTTTCACTTGATGCACACATGAATTTAACTTCACTGCAGTTCTGGCCTGATCATTTGTGTCCTTTGACACCAGAAATTCTAAGTGAAATACAGAAGGATGCAGAAATTAATATTAACAATGAAAAAAAAAATGGTGCTGATTGAAAGATGAGAGAAAAAAGAGTTAAAGCAAGAAAGGTTCTGATTCAATGTGAAGAGAAGTATTTCACCCATGAGGACAGTCAAAGAGCTAAAAAAGCTTCCCAGAGAGGCTGTGCAGCAAACACCCTGTAATTTATCTATTTCAGAGAACTGTTTTGCCTTGAATCTGGAAGTCTTATTACTCAAACTACAAAGACAATAAAAATATTTTAATCAAAATATTTGGATTGGACAGATCTTGTGCTACTTTTCTTGATTTGTTCTAAGACTTACAAAAAATGGAAAGGACTTGAAACCTAAATGTTGTATTGCATTGAACTTAGAAGGGAAAGTTTTCTGTTTCAGGATGAGTTTTTTCTTTTCCTTTCCTATTTGGAAAAAATTTGAGCAAAACGTTATTTTGTGCTTGAGATTTTGCAAAACGCTGTGCACACGAAAAAAACCATTTCTTTTCCTGTCTTTTTTTTTTTTTTTTTTTAATTTACACAAGTCTCTACATGACCAGCAAATTACCCACTAAATCTAGGTAAGTCTCTTCCCTTTATTTATCCTGGTTATCCTGTACCTTTCCTTTCCCATTATCTGGAGAAAGGAGAGGAAAATTCATCATCCCCCTGGGGCTGAAGATTGGCATCGCCTTGGCACAGAAAAGGGAGCAGGGGAAGATGATTTTGTTGCTTTGGTCGTCTGTGCTTTCTCTCCTGGTGCTGCTCATGTTTGATTAGCCTGCTTAATGAAGAACATCTTGTTAAAATTAAAGATCTGTCGTATTTAGCATAATCTTGCCAATTGTTAATTAGTGTATTGACAGGAGGACGGGTTGGATTTCGCTTTCCAGCAGCATCCTCACCCCTCCCCAGGCCCGTCCTGCCAAAATAAAGATCCTTGCAGTCACAACATGTTTGGGAGCCCATATGACACGTCTGTGAAGGCTGCCTTGGAGCACTGGTGCACATGGAAGATACATAAGTTATTAGCAAAATCCAGTGTGAAACCCCAAAGCACAGGAGACTCAGGGCTGGGGAATCCTTTGTGTCACTAATTTATCACGTAGATACAGATGTCACATCCTTTAATGCTGTGTTCTCTGTTTTGGGCAGGTTCTGGAATTCATTCAGGTTTTTGAATAGGAGCCCATTGGTACAAAAGCTGTGTTTATAATCTCTGTTTCAGGAGCAAATGTTTTGTTTGCTTAGAATCTGATCTTTGGCCTCGCCTAGGGCAGCTTTGGGGTTTTTATGGGGTTTCACTCATTCATATATCTTGCCTGGTGATTTCCACTTGAAGAGAGAGATGTAATTTTTAAAAAAAAGCTTTGACCTGAATTGCTGAGAGCTCTGCACAGCATCACTGTCCGTTTGATATAGGATACAGGGGAGGTCTCAGAGGGTGCTGGAACCTTTTATGTCCTTTCAACCACCAGGATTTCTGTTCTGCATTCAGAGAGCCCAGTGGAGCTCCCAGAACATCTCAGGACCAGGGGGAAGGAAAGTCTTTCCAAGTACCCCTAATCCCACACTGATCTGCTGCTGTCTCTAGTCCAATTCATCCATTAAACTCTGGATCAAGAGAAAACTATTTCTGTGGTGAAAGAACAAAAGAATTTATTTATTTATTGATTGATTGTAATTTCAGGGAAAATTTTAGTGGGAGTTTTTTTTTTTAATTTCAATGTAGCAAGAGTGTGGCTGGTGATGGAGCTGGTACCAATGAGGAACCACGATTCACACATTTGGAGAAAGACAATTAGTGAGGATGTGGAGAACCTTTTGATGGCAATTGGCAGGTGAGGTTAGGTCAGAGTTGCTGTCACTTAATATAAATCAGGGGCAGTGCTCTGCATTTGTCTCTGGGGACAGCTGCCTCATTTCCCTGACTGTGAAAGATTCTGAGGCCTTTAATGCAAACACTCAACTGCCTGAAATTAAATACTTTGTTAGGTCTTCTATCACCTGCCTCTCCTTGTAGGGTTGATAACATTCCAGCCTGATCATAAATTTCTCTGCAAAAATCTGTTTTTCTGCTCTTAAATCAGTTTGCAAGTCACTGTATGAATAAAAGCACGAAAGAGGATTGAAAAGAAAGAATCCCATGGCAAGCTATATTTATTTTTCTTAGACCTAAGATACATGGTCACAACATCTGTCAGATCTATCCATGTCAAATTAGACCTTGGCTCATTAATTTCTGCCCAACAGTTGGTGTCCTAATGGCTCAATGATTGACATGTTGAAGCTATTATCTTCCATTCAGTTTGATCATCCTCAGGCAGGAGCCAGTAGTCATCTCCTCAGTCTGGGTCAGAGTGTGCTCTCCAACATGACAAGGGAAAAGCAAGCCTTCATTCACAGGATGGATGTTTTACTAGGGGAATTTTACTAAAACAGCATGTGGAGAGAAAAATAAAATTTTAAAAAAAAGAATAGATTTTAAAAAAGGATAAAAGGACACAGTGAAGCTGCAAGCAAAAAAAAGTTTAACTTCTGGAGATGTGGGACCATGGAGGACTTGAATCAATAATAGCTGAGGCCTGGAAATCCCAACTGTTGAACTTTTCAGGGTTATTTTCTGTGGGAGCTGCTGGACTGAGTATCAGGCAGATAAACAGGGCAGGTTAATTTAGAAAGCAGTTCCTTTCCGAGTGGTTCAAGATGTGATAAAGGGGCCAGGACTTTTACAGAAGAGTGACTTCACACAGCAATGCTCAAGATATCTCAGACCCTAAGAACTGGTTCCATTTGTGGGCGAATTGTTCTGCCATAGAATCCTAGAATGGTTTGGGTTGGGAGAGACTGCAAAGGCAATCCAATTCCAACCCCTGCCCTGGGCAGGCACCTTCCACTACCCCAGGCTGCTGCAATCCTCGTCCAGCCTGGCCTTGATTCCCCTTCTTTCCTCTCTTTTCCAAACCTACATCTCCTAAGCAGAGATTTGACTGCCTGCTTCATCTTACAAAAGCCAAGGTGAGCTCCCCATCTTCCACACCCTTGGGGCCCCTGAGGCATCTTTTTTTTTTTTTTTTTTTTTTTTTTTTTTTTTTTTTTTTTTTTTTTTTTTTTTTTTTTGCTATAAAGTCTTCAGGAAATGTAAATCAAGAGCAAAACTGCTCCTAGTGCATCTGTCCCCATGTGGTAAAATGACTTTTGGGTTGCCAAGAAAGCTGGGTCCCACGGGTGAATTCACCGTGATTTCTCATGAATGGAACAAGGGAGACATTTATGTTCTTTATGCTGCTTTCATCTCAAAAAAGGAAAGCAAAAATAACAGCAGGAATGTTATCCCTACGTGAAAACATCTTAAAAACTTCAGAGCAAACAAGAGCAAATAAGCTGGCAGTAATCTCTATGAAAAATAAAACCAATCACTGAACAAAACTGAGAAATCGACCTCCTGGATAGCTAAATGATTTCCTTTGCAGGCTTTTTGGTATAATTCTGCAGTAAAAATGCAATTCACCATGAGCTTTAATAGGAGGATTTAATTCAAGAAAACCCAACCAGCCAAACCAATTTGAGAAAAGCTCTTGCTCTGTGCAGGGCTTGGCACAGAGCCAGCAAACATGTGCGTGATGTGTGCTCTGTTCCCTCAAAAATTAGCTTTGGACAGGAGCTGTTAAGCACTGTGGCCTGATCCATGATTGCATCCAAAAATATCCCAACATCTGGTTCTTACAATCTTGCTTTTTAACTCTATTGATGTGTGGACATTGCTGGCTCTCAGAGCAGCAATAAAAACAAGTTCAGTCCCTCTTCCTCTCCTGGTTTCAAAGCAAAACAAAAGCTTTGGCTCCAAGTTTTATTGTTGAGCTCAGCTGAGAGCTTTGACTTGCTTCATCACCTCTCCCTCCTGCCCTCTGCCTGTGCTGGAATTGTGCAATTCTTGTGGAGAAATAGGAGGGAAAGAGGAAAGGCAGAAAAGGACAAGGCAGTCCTGCTTTGGCTGGAGGAGAAAAACAGGTGATGGGAGTGGGGCAGTTCTTAGAGGGCCCCGTTCAGTGCCCCTCTGAAAAACTGCCCTCAGTTCATAGAAACAAAAAATCACAGAGCCACAGAATCATTAAGGTGGGAAAAGACCATGAAGATCATTGAGTTCCACCATTAACCAGCACCACCACGTTCACTGCTGAACTCTCTTCCCAAGTGCCACATCCACACAATCCTTTGAGTACTTCAGTGATGGTGATTCCACCTCCTCCCTGGACAGCCTCTGCCAATGCTTGACAACTCTTTCCAGGAAGACATTTTCCCTAATATCCAAACTAAACCTCCTCTGGTGCAACTTGAGGCCATTTCCTCTTGTCTTTTTACTGTTCCCTGGGAGCAGAGCCTGACACCCCTGGCTGTCCCCTCCTTTCAGGGAGTTGTGCAGAGCCACAAGGTTCCTCCTGAGCCTCCTTTTCCCCAGGCTGAGCCCCTTTCCCAGCCCCCTCAGCCCCTCCTGGTGCTCCAGCCCCTTCCCTGCTCCATTCCCTTCTCTGGACTCACTCCAGCCCCTCAATGTCCTTCTTGTCAAGAGGGATCCAAACTGACCACAGTGTATGGAACAGCCAGTGTCCATAAAGGAGACAGAGCAGCCCAACAGCTCCATTGGGATAAAGGGACAGAGGCCACTGGGGCACATCCCCGCGGGGTTTTCTCTCTCTCGGTTTCGGAGGGCGCAGCCTCCTTCCATCCCAAACTCCCGGCTGCTCCTTGCCCTCTTCCTTCCCCCCGGCCGAGGCACCAGGGAGGTGCAGCCTTCCCCAGCCACCCTGAACCTGTCATTTTACCCCAAAGTTCAGAAGTTCAGGCTTGTGCTGCCCCATTTGGGTGTTTCAGGAGTCAAACTGGGCTCTGAAACAAACCTGCTGCCCAAAGTTGGTACAGACATCAATCCCCATTTCAAAGCTGTTAACACCATCCTCTCACCCATGGAATAGTTTGTAAAGACATCAGCACACATCTCTCCTATCGACAGGATCCAAGGTGCAGCCTCAAAAGTGCTGATTTCAGGGGAACAATCATTTCCCAACTCTGTTCTTGCTTACAGAGCAGCTGGATGGCAAAATGCCTCATGCTGATACACTGGGTGCCTGGGAGGAAAGGAAGAGAAGATTTTAAATCTGTTGGTAATACATGATATTTGCTCTGGGCTTGTTTCTTTAGGTAGCTTGATTTTATCCTCTTACAAGGGAAAAGAAATAATCTCTTCCATGCTGTTAGAATTTTGCCTTTGGAACTTCAACTTTCTTATTTTTGTCAGGCTGATGTGCTTCATTTTGGATTTGGGTTTGCTTTTTGTTTTTGCTATTACTTCCCTTTCAAGGTGTATTCTTTGCTACAGTGGGTGGAGATCAAACTTTGTCTGTAATTTTTGTGTGAGTCTGTGTCCTCTTCCTCCATGTTATTTTTCATTCTCTACAACTCCCATAAAGGAGTTTATAGCCAGGTGGGAATTGGTCTCTTCTCCCAGTGAAGAAATGGAAAAATTCTCACTAAAAGAGGTGTCAAGCACTGGCACTGCCCAGGGAAGTGGTGGAGTCACCATCCCTGGAGGGATTTAAACTATGTGCACTTGGGGACATCGTTTAGTGGTGGCCTTGTCAGTTCTGGGTTAATGGTCACCTTGATTATTATATTAGTGGTCTTTTCTAACTCAAATAATTCTTTGATTCTGTGATTTATAAATGAGGCCTTTGGCATATAATAAAAGCTTCTGTTTGTTAAAGGTGGGTGCTTATAAAATAAGTGAATCTGGGAGTTGAAGGCTTTTAATTGTGGCCCTTAATCTGGCAGTGTTGGAAGAGGAGTGAGGAAATGAGACCTTAAAATGAAAACAGGAAGGAAAGAGTTCTTGATTGAATGTTAGGACACCTGAAAATAATGCTGTGTCATCTCATAATCCGTGCAGCCTCTGATGTGCTTAAGGAATGAATTCATCACCTGACAAGTTTGTACTTCATTTTCCACTCCTTACTTTATTTACTGATATTTTGACCTCTGTTAAAAATACTGTGTGTAAAACTAGGGGTGAGAGGTGTGAAGAAGAAAGAAAGAAAGAAGGGGTGCAGGGAAGTTTTTCTGTTATTGTTCTGAGCTTTATGCTTCAAATTGCTTCTGCAAGCCATTAGTCATGGCTAAGAGTATTTTTATTAGGTATAGTAAGGTGTTTGCATGCAGTCTGTAAAAAACCCCCAGCTTTTACCTGTAGATTTATGTTTCTTCATATTACAATATTAATATTATAAATGTAATTAATGTTCTTATACTGGTAAATCACTTGTTGGCCTTGGGCACTCTCTGCAGAGCTGGGTAAAAAGATGTAAAGTATAAAAGGGCTGGATAAAAAGATATAAAGTATAGAGGAGCTGTGCACTATTTACTCTGATATCTTCCTTGCCTCTACCCAGAGATTTTTCTGGGAAAGGGTTAAATGTTTTGTGCCAGGTCTCTCCTTCCCCTGGACACAAAGCAAGTGGAGATTTTCTGTGTGGAAATTTGTGTATCTTGCATCACGTTTTCAGAGGACGTATAGAGTGTGGGGAAAGGCATCAGCTGGGTTTTGTTATAGATGAGTAATATTTAGAGTAAGGAAGAAAGAGCAGACCACTGAGGCAGGCTCCTTGCACAAGCTTGGCATAAAAAATTGTTTATTCTGGCTGCAGCACTACTGCCCAGCTCCAGTTGACAAATTCCAGGCTGGGAGTTGAGATCTAATGCTCTAAATGGCATGTGATTTCTGAGAGGAGGATCTGACAAACACCTGTTTGCAGTTTAAGTTGCAGACTTGTTCAAGCCATGTAGTTTTCCCTTTCTCTAAAATATCTGCCCTGCATTTTTATAAATGGATCACAGCCTGTAGATGAAAAGCACCAATTGCCCAAAGGAAAACATCACACAGCTCGTTTGGTGAAACCAAGTGAGGAGATTCCTGGTGTTTAAGGTCCCATCCAAATTGCTCTAAGTGCAGGATGCAGCCTCAAACATTCCCTGGGCCTTGCACAAACACTGTGCACAGCTTTTTTTTTTTTCCTTTTTTTTTTTTTTAAGTTTTAGGGTAGGGGTTGTTTTTTTGTTTTTTGTTTTTGTTTTTGTTTTTTTTGTTTGGTTTTTTTTGTTGTTGTTGGGTGTTTTTTGGTTTTTTTGCAGCTTAGCAACAAGCAATGACTGGCAAATTTTTCTGCTCTTCAAAATCAATGCCACTTTTCTAGATCATTTCCTCATCTTCACGATCATCTGTCAGAACTGTAAATTGTCAATGTGTTCCCAGGGACAGTGTTGGGTCTGCTGCAAGCCTTGATGGTTGGAGGATCAATTTAACCTTTTCAAAGTCAAACGTGGTACAGGTTTGGAACCCACTACACCATTAACTTGCTTTTGACACTGTTGATCTGGATGTGTTTTCTGCTCCATTAAGCTTTTCCTTTTTATGCAAAATGTCACTGTGAGGACATGCACTGCTTGACTCATTCACCAGCAATCCGTGTTTGCCGTGGTTGCTATCGATTATTGCAACACCTGTGAAACTTCAGCATGGATTGTGATCCTGCTGCCTGAGCCCAGGATTAAAAACAGGCTCTGTCCTTGGGAAGGCTGTGTGAGGATAAAAAGCAGACAGAGAAGGGACACTGGTGAGTGGGTGAGCACAGGGAAAATGAGGAAAATTACTGGTTGTCATTGCAGGTGGTATATGGCTGGCAGTAGCCACATGGGGTTACCGGTGTTGGGGATTTTAGTGGGAACTGGGAAGGAAAGTATCATGTCTGCAGATTTGTAAGCAACTTCAGAAGAGGCAGAGTTGTCACTGCACTTGTTTGGAACCATCCCAGGCAATGGGCACTCAGGACTCTATTGGAAGATAATTTTAAAACCCCTGTTTGCTAATTATAGATGTCAGCTGATGCTCAATTATTCAACACATTCATTAAAAGTGATCAGGGAACAATGCTTGATTAGAACCTTGCTAGAGAGAGGTCAGGTGCAAGGCAAAACCAGGAAGTTGTGCCTAGAGTGGAGAGAAAAATCACATCAAGGTTCTACAGCTGAAGTCCTTTGCTTTTGTTTAGATGAGTCTGAGGTACGAGCTCAGATTTTTAAATTTTTTTCAGACATTTTCTTCCTCCCTATCCTACAAAACTTCCCACCTAAACTACGTTTGGCTGCTCTGCTGTGCTTTTTTCTTGATACTGGAGGAGACAAGTGATTGATATTTGATGGAATGAGAAGGATCATGCAAAAAGATGAGAAGATGGCATCAGTTTGGATATTGCAGTTGGCCAGCCAAAAAGGAAAGTGATGCCTCTGACCACTGTGAGGAAAGGTTTGGCCCAGACAGGGAGGAGGATTTTGGTGCTGCTGAGATACAAACCTGACAAAGGCTCTTCCAGAAAACCTTCCCAGAACCCTCTTTGCTAAAAATTTGCTGGAGGCTCCAACTTTTGGGTGATGTGACTTTCTTCTGATAGTCACAGGTGAGTGTAGCCAGTAGAAAACTTAATGTGTGCTCCCATCATGGCAATGAGACTCTCTGCGTGCTCTCAGATGTTTCAAAAAGAACATGTAAATTTTCCTTTTTGCAGACATGGTTGCAAGGCAGCTGGGAAGAATATCTGTCTTCCTAGAGTGTCTAGATTGTAGAATCAGAGAATGGTTTGGGTAGAAAGGTACCTTAGAGATCATCCAGTGTCAGCCCCTGCCATGGACAGGGACCTTTCACTATCCCAGGCTGCTCCAAGCCCTGTCCAACCTGGCCTTGGACACTTCCAGGGGTCCAGGGGCAGCCACAGCTTCTCTGGACACCCCGAGCCAGGGCCTCCCCACCCCCCCAGGGAGGAATTTCTTCATATCCAATTTAACCTACCCTCCTTCAGACTGGATGTTGGATGTTGACCCTCTGAGCCCCTGCAGCATGGGATGTTGTCCTTCTTGACAGAGATGCTGTGGTCTGTGAGGTCACCACTGGACATTCCAGTATTCCATTTTACTGGGAAACTTATAATCTGGTCAGTGCCCTTGGATCTTGAGTACCTCAAGGACCTGAAGACAAATTCCTCCACCCCAAGAAAAAGAAAGGTATTTATATAAAGCTATTGATGATGAGGCTGTACTACCACTCTCAAGGTAATTCCTCAAGGAAAACTTGCCGGGACCATCTTAGCTCTTGGAAGTTCAGTTGATAATCTTTAGGCTGATCTTCCTTTTTAAAGGGTAAAGCACATTTCATAAATGCAGCTCTATGAATTAAATGTGTCACTTGATATATACAAGCAGTCAGACTTAGTGCTTCGGACAGCGGGATGTATTTCAGAAATTAAAATCCTTGCATCATCGAGCTGCAGGGACAAAAAAGGACTCCACAGTTCAGTAACTGAAAAGCAGCAGCTTTTCAAAATTGCTTGAGAAAATTTCAGTCTTTACTTGGAAGTTGTGCTGACTTCCTTGGGCTGAGGTGCACAACAATAATAAAATGGGAATTTTAATCTTATACCAAGTTTCCCATCAGAGAACAAAACAGTGACCACACTGTTGCCCTTTACTTTCTCTTTTTGCTTGATATAATTGTGTGTGAGCAAGACCAACGTCCTCTCTGTGTTTTCAGACTTTCCGCCTTCTCTCTGGTAGCAGAAAGTTGTTGCTGTGAGTTGCTTTTTTGCTGCCAAGTTGGTCATGATGATCTTGTATCCTGTGGATCTGAATTGTCTTGGGGGAAAGAGTTACACTTTGAAAAGCAGCAGATTTTAGCTGCCTAGAATGTAAGCAGGCATTATCTACAGATCAGAAGTGCACTCTGAAAGGGACTCTCCCAATTCTCCATGGTTCTGTCTTTTCACATCATGGAGCTATGTCAGAATAAATCAGCTGAATTTCTTTTGGGTGCAAATTTACTGGAAGATGCACTTCTGACAAACATGTAAAATGCCAGTGGACAGTAGGATGGGATAATTTAAAATAAAACCTTCTGAAAAGTGCATAGTGTGAACACTGACTCTTTGACACTAATTATTTTGCTCAAAGAGAGTTTCTCTCTCCAGAGTTGCAAGACTTGTTAAAGTAGACATGGGCTGGAGAGAAAACATGTCAAGAGAAATGCTGGCAATTAAAGTGGGGACAGAGCAGTAAAGTGAAGTGCTGTGCTTATGAAAGAATACCTGACTTAAAAACTTTTCAGCTCTTCAAAACGTGGGGGTGTGATTGACTTCTGCTGTAATCAGCACATCCGATTAAGAATTTTTCACTGGACTTCTCATGTTGTCTTTGAAGACTTGGGCAAGATTATTCTTTTACTGTACTGAATCCCTGTCACCAGTCCAGAGGGGAAGAAACAAAAAAAAAAAAAAAAAAAACAAAACAAAACAAAAAAAAAAGACAATTACTTAGAGTTTTCACTGAAGATGAAAGGACTGAGAAGCATCTGTGTTATTCTGCTTTCAAAGGGAGCATTTCAGAAGAAATGGGCTGATTTCTGGCTCTCAGTTTCACAGGGAATCGAGCACATCTCAGCACGGAACAGGGAGTGCCTTGCTTGGAGGTCATGAGTTACTTCTGAGTAAATTAAATAAATTACACAGCTGCCACTTTTTACACTTTTTACACTTTATACACTTTTTACATTTTTTGCACTTTACACTGTTCAAGCCTGGCAGTCACCCTCATCCTTATTGTGGCATATGACAGCACAAGCCCACTGCCAACCTCCAAGGGAAAAAAAAAAACCCAGAAATTCCAGTTCTTTGAGCACGTGGCCTTTGGGAGACATGAGAGCTGAGTGCCACTTGTGGGTGATGATACTTCAAACAGCCCAAGCACTTGCCCTTTGTATTGAGAAGCAGGAGAAGGTTTGCTCAGCTTGTTCAGCTGCTCAAGCACCTTTCAGAAATTCTCATCTGCCACGTGGTTCGTGAATATGTGGGGTGCCTTTCACACCACTGAGGACAGAGGTAAAAAGCCTTGGCACACCCAAGTGTGAGAGCTTCTTCCCAGGAAATTCCACAGCTCTCAACAGCCTGGAAAAGTGCTGAGGCTCATCTCACTGAGAAAACAAGCATTGATTAGACATGACCTTACTAATTAGTTTGTTTTTTAACAGAGTCACTTAGACAGCTTAAATGATCTTTTTCATCTTTAAAATCACTTGTACAACTGATAAAAATCATGAGGCTGTATTTTTTAAATCATTTTTGCTCAAATTTCTTTTATTTCTGTGAAAATTGGGTAAATCGCTCTGAGACCCAGAGCTGCAGGACAGTGTCACTAATTCATTTTGTAAGAAAGTCACTTTCAATTAAATCCAGAGTCTTCAGCAACTTTGTGTTTGCAGCTTATTTCCCTCAAGCCCTATCCATGGTGCTGTTAATCTTTTTACGGCATTACTGATGCCTGCAAGTCAAAATGTACTTTTGAACAGCAAAAATCCTGATCCAGCTGCATTTATCACTTCAGTTTCCAGCTAAGAACAAAGAAAGAAGTCTGTTTACAAAAAAAACTTAAAGTGTTTTCATTTTACCAGCTTGATGATTAAAATGAGAGAAAAAATGTCATGAAATATTGAGATCTGGCAGAACTAAGAATTGTGTTTATAATTTGACTGGGAATTGCAGCTCCAAAGTCCTGACATTTCCTGACTGCACTGCCATGGCCTCTGTGCTTTGGGACACCTGATAAATCACAGTCAGAGCTGAGCAGATAACTGGGATGTGTTCTCTGCTTTACACTGCCTTAATTATTCAAATTCTGCCTTTTTTTACTTAAATTGTCCATTTAAAAAACGGACTTAATTTGATTTTGTGAACACTGCTTTATTAGAGGAGGGAGGAGAAGAATGGGAAAGGAATAGAATAATATTTGCATCTAATCCTATTCCCAAAAAACACTCAAAAAAAGAAATTCTTCATTTTTCTGCAAATAAATGAGAAATTTGCCCTTTTTTTTTCCTGTGAGATGTTATTACAGTTCTAGATTTTGAGACATCAGTCTTAGGGTATATTGGATTTCTTGATGCAAATATCCCTGTGAATACTTTTTTCAGTATTTTCAAAGCGTTTTCTCTCCAGTTTAGAGATTCAGATTGCAAATATAGTTTTTCAATTTGAGCACCTATCATCTGTTGGTATCTCACTGTTATCCCCAAAACATTGCAGTGGATTCCACAAGTTCCACAATTATTCCATAAGTAAAAGCTTACAGAGTAAATACATAGTAAAAGTGAGGTTTTACTGTCAGCTTCCTCCATTTTTAGTTTAAATAAGTAGGAACCATGTCCTGAGTTGGGATGGGCTTGTTTAATTATCCATAATTTCCCAATTTGTTCTTAATTGGTTACTTTCTTTTCCTTTGAATTAGTTTTAACTCTCTGGCCATTGGAGCTAACTTACCTGTCTAGATCCTGGGTTGTTTTTTTTTTTTTTGTTGTTGTTGTTTTTTTTTTTTTTGTTTGTTTGTTTGTTTTTTTTGGGTTTTTTTGTAGGATTCTTTTTCTCCCCAGGGCAGGATGCAGTAAACCAACATTCCGTGCCTGGGATTTGCTGTGCCAAGGTGTCCTCAGTGAGCTCCTGCTAAGGGCAGTCAGGATCTTCAAAGGCAGGGTGAGATCAATGCCTGGCAAAGCCTCTCCCTTCCAGGCATCCCCAAATCCTCTCTGATGAGTTTGGCTGCCCAAGAGGAGCAGCATCCTTCAGATGCTGTCCCTGAGCTCTGTGGAAGGGCATGGAGGACAGGAGCTCTCCTCCTGAACCACTGGAGCAATAATCCAAAGGGAATCTGCTGCTTGTGTGTTGTTCCTCCACAGAAAGCCTGGTCAAACTCAAAACAAATGATCTCCAACCTGAAAGTTTGGGTTTAACGTGAGGGTTTTAACATAATCTTTTTTTATTCACTGCCTTGATTTCTGGCTTCTTTGAAAAAAATCCTAAGAGATGCTTTGAGGGCTCTGATAACACCTCAAATAAATTGCATTGGGCTGCAGAGTGTGGGGGAGATCTTGACAAGGAGGATTTTGGAGAGAGGGGGGACCTGAGCTTCAGGCAGGGCTTGAACGAGCCCCTGGCTTTGCTCACATTTGGCAGCTGGGTCAGAATAAGGTTTCATTCCACCTAGGGAGAAAGGCTTCACATTTTTCCACTTTAAGTTTGCATGTTTGAATGATTTCCTCATATATGTGTGTGTGTAAGCACATGGAATTTGAAATGTGTATGAAATTATATATGTTTATACACAAAAACAAACACATTGTTTTGTTTCTATATAAGTAATGTATTTTGTATCTTTATATATTTTATATATTTGTTTGCTTACATATAAACTTTTTTTTTTTTAATTTACTACTATTTTTTCAGTAGACTTTCAGTAGCCTTAAGACTTCTGTTTCCCAATCAGAAGCAGATGTAGACCTTTTTCTTTTCTACACAACTCATTAAAGCAGATTTGGGAACTAAAAAACCCCAAACATACCATTTTTGAAACAGCCCTCAGTTATCTTAGTTTTTTTTTTTTTTTAGCCAGACAGTATAAAGATAGCTAAATCAGTGTCTTGAGTCAAAATACTGAAACATTTCATTACAGATATTGTGAGACAAGTTTTACATTAAAAATGGTTCCCCCGAGCCCTGGAAATTTTAATTTTCTTATTAACAATTTTCAACCTGTCCTAAATTAAGTAAAAAACAGTAATTTTAATTTCCTTATTAGCAATTTTCAACCTGTTCTATGTAGCAGTGTGTGTTTGATGCATGTAGGACAGGGTGAAGCATTGTTCCTCTCCACCAGTAAAGCATTTTGCTCTTGGGTTTCCATCCTTGCTGTGTGAATGCCTTCATAAAAAGTGATTTTCTTTGCGCCTTTTGCATTGTCTCGAGCACTCTGCAGCTGCCTGAACATGTGGTGATCCAGTGTTCCTCAGGCTGCCACAAAAACATCCCATTATCCAAAAGGAAAAGCTGCTGTCAGCTCTTCCAAGGGTGGCAGAGCTCAGTGTAACCTTTCATGCACATTTAGGCCCAAGGATTTTGGTTTGGAAAGACAGGTGTCTGCCAGGGAAAAGCCAGAGCTTCCCTTGGAATGGAGAATGGAAACCCCCTCCCTCCAAATTATTATTATCTTGAAATTAAGGGGGTTTCTAATGAAGATATGGGAATAGGAATAGTAGTTCTTTATTAATAAAATTAGAAACAAAAATGTAGTAGTACAAAAAAAGCAAACAAACAAAAAAGAAAACCCTGTCAGAGTGAGAGCACAGCCTGACAGCCTGTTGTTGGTCAGGGTGTTGGAGCAGCCCAGTCCAGCCCTCCTGCAGTGACAGATGTG